>CAUYPK010160822.1:0-61497 GCA_963574355.1 Loris lydekkerianus | reverse complement strand
GAAGTCCCTTCCTGGCTCCCTGTATCCTCAAAGGGATGATCATAGGCAGATCCCACCAGCCAGAGATGTCTGGAGTCTTGTCTCCCCAGATTCCCCGTGCCCAGTTGCAGGGAAGCTGTTACTCAGCCACCATCTTTAATCCCCCCTCTTTCACCTTTTCTGTCGTGTTTCCCTCCCCTGGTTATGAGTTCCATTTGAAGTGGGAACCAAGGGCAAGATGCCATTGCCTGTCTAGCCCGGGCCTTGCACACAGTAGGGAGAAGATAAATGTTTATTTTGATTACATTTGTGTCGTTCACATAGCAATTACTTGTTGGAAACAAGCTCTGTGGTGCTTATGTGTTAACTCATATCGCCGCTGTGACCATTTATCAAACACACACGAGATGTGACATTACATTTACTCTTTAGCTCCTCCAAAAACAAAGGACTGAAATTAAATTACATGCCAACTTCAGTTCCAACTTAATGATTGACAGCATGGTATTGAGACCAAAAGTCTTCTTCCAGGAAATTCAATTAGCAATTGGACACTGAATTAGCCAGGATAATTCATACTTTCCAATCATTATCTTATTACAGGTAGTCAAAATCTACGTGCTGCTATCGTGCATGCCCGAGCTCAGTAAGAAAAATCATAATAAGAATGATATTAAGCTGCATTATTGTCTGACGCACCATTGCTTCAGAGATTAAAAACTGAATTTTCAGAAGGACAAATACGTATCGTGAGGAAATATAGGATTCCTGAGTTTTCACTTTGAAAAGCTAACAAAGTCAACTTCAAATTTTAATAGATTCCTCTTTGTTTCCATTCAAAGAAAAACAGCAGGAAGTTGGATTTTACAGGAAGGCTGCTGGTTTTCCGAGCAGTACTTCTGTTTGTTGGCTTGAATGTGTAGCCTTATTTACTTTTCTAAGTCTGGTTCCATCATGTTCCTTCCTGTTCTGGGGCCCTCTTCTCTGTTCTGAGAGGCTCACTGTGGAGGCTCAAAACAGTGCAGAGGGAGGCAGGTAAGCATGGGGGTTAAGAAACCCAGGGCTTAGACACGCAGTTCAGGACTGAGTCCCCAGGTCTGCCACCTGAGCACCTGGACAACGGTATAGTACCAGCTGGACTGGAAGCTATGTGACCATCGGTGGAGCAGGAGCTGTGACGACCCACAGGCTGGGTCCCAGGAAGAACACCATCAGGGTGGCCCTTTCCACCCCCGACACTCCTTTCTCTCTGCCCAAGAACTTGGCTTTGCCTGTCATAGAGCTGGACCAGCGGCCTGCACACCCTCCTCCAGTCCCCCTATGAAAGGGAACCACAGTCTTTATCTTCCCAGACATCAGAGACAGTCTTCTAATCTTTCTCCCCCTCTACCAAGGGGAACAGAATCCCACATTCAAAGTCTGCTGCATTTAAATTCCATGCTCTGAGATCTTCCAATTCCCAAGTTTGCAACTAAATATCTATGACATTCAATTTAAAACAAATTATATCCACTTATCTAACTCGACGCCAGTAAGGGCTGTGAGAACATCAAAATTTTATGTCTCCAAAACCCTGAATGTTTGAATTTTGTGTCCACTATTGTTTCCAGCAATCATTAGGACTAAATGATTAATTATACCCAAGATGGTCCAGAGCAATTATTTAATTAAGTCGTATGATAGGCTGCCAATTGTTTAGAGCTCAGGAAAGGCCTTCACCCTGGTTTCTCAACATCTGGCCTTTGGATGACTTGAAAGATAAAAGGAGATATGAGGACATTTTTATGACTAAGTAACAATTTCTAGAAATTTTCCACTAAGTAAAAAAAACTTTTTTACTAATTTTCTTCTTATGATTAGAACGTGGTGACACATTTTACTGTAAATTTTCAGATGCAAAACAGAAAAGTTACAATATGAAATGAAACGTTAGTGCCCTTCTACCCTGTGTTCATTTCTATTTTCCCCTTCACTCTCTTTGACACTTTTCTTTCTTAAAGTAGGCCTTTTAAAATCAATGTTAATAAACAAAAATGCCCCATTGCCCATTCTAACGTTAGAAATGTTTTCTTCTGTAAAGATCATCTCAAAGAAAGAAACACAAGCCACCCCGCAGAGCTGGTGACAACAGTAATGCTGGGATGGTGTTCTTGGAAATACCCATCAATGCTAGTTTGGGGAAAAAAATAACAGCTACATGTAATGACTTTTAATCAATCTGGCCTTTGGATGACTTAAAGATAAGGTGATGTAACAATTTCTCAAAAGTTTGGATTTGAAAATATTTAAAAATCCTTCAGTTACTCCATGCCACATCAGGCTCCCCCACTCTCTGAAGAGTTGAGGGTGGTAACTTTTGATCACGCACAGCTTAGCTTTCAAATGATGCCTCATTGTCTCCTGTGTCTTGGTGCTATCTCATCCATTTGGGTATAAGGCTCTTGGGTGTGTTTCTCCCACTGCCCAAAACATCTCGTAAAATAGGATTGGCGGTGTAAACCACTCGAATAACAAGGAATTGGGTAGTGTCTATTTGCTTACCGGTTGTATTCAAAATAGATACCTGACTAATTCAAACCTCTTCCTTTCATAATCTGAGTATTGAAATGCTGTCATCCCATTAGGAGTGGTGAAGTACCTCCAGGTGGGCTGTCAGCACAGAACGCACCAACGCAGTAGACGTGCAGTAGCAAATGCCCAGGAGCGCCTGACTGGGTCCCTTAGACGGAAGGAAGCGCAGGTGGTCTGAGAGGAACTGCCGGAGTCTGCAACCTCACTAGCTGCTTCTGAAGTATTAATTAGGATGCAAACCCCTTGGATTGATGCCATATCAATTATGTATTAGAACTAATGCCCTAAACCTATAGTCTGTGGACCTCACCCTCAGCCCTGGATCTGCTGAAACAATCCACAAGATTTCGTGGTTATGTACATACGTGAAATATCCTGGGGAGAATCTAAGGAAGTTCATGCTCAGAGAAGGTTAATAGCCATTGTTGTGTCTGAGATTCCCTTTTACAGGCAGATGAATTTTGCAGGCATATTTTGTGTGTTTCTAAGGTGAAGAGATTGTGACCCCCTTGCTAAATAATGCAAGGAGCTAGACGAGGGGCTTCTAAGAGATGCCAGTTTGCTGTTACCCAAATTGCCGTCCCCCCCTCCCCAAATAAAACTTCCTTTCAGTGTCGGAAAGCACCTTTTATTTATTTTTTTTATTAAATTGTATCTGTGTACATTAATGCAATCGTGGGGTACAATGTGCTGGTTTTATATACAATTTGAAATATTTTCATCAAACTGGTTAACACCTCGCCAAAGAGGGAAATGGAAAGCAACATTTGGGCCAAGGTTCCCCATCACTTGAAGGAACATGGCATCCTTCAGCCCGAGTTGGGACACTGCCTCAACTCTGAGCCCCAAAGGGTCAGACGTGGGTCCTGGTCCTTGGCTAAGTGCCACCTTCTGTCTCTGCAGGTTAAAATCTTTAGCAAATTCGTTTTTGTTTTTTTTTTTAAAGAATCTGTTCTTTTATTCTCTAAACTAGAGTTTGGCTCAGAGGGTTCTTTCTTAGTTATTGGTCTTCCCAGAAGTGTATTTATCTTCTTAATGCTGTAATTCATATCAGGGAGCCACGGATGACTAGTATTTCTATGGGCAGATGGGTTAACAAAATATAGGACATTTGTGAAATTGTCATTCTTTGGAATGACATGTTAACAGAAGCCTGAGCCTTGGATTTGCCTTTATTTATAACAAAGAGAACTGTTACCATTCAAGCACTAACGTGGGGCCACCATTGAGCTGAAAGTTTTAACTAGCTAGCACAGCAGCCCTGAGAAGTGGGTACTGGTATCTCCATTTTACAGGTGAAAAAACTGAGGCTCAAAGATTCAAGGTCACACAGCTAGTGAGTGGCAGAGTGGAACTCAAACCAGAGCTATCAGGTTCCAGAGCCCACCTGGCAGCCTTGGGGCTGAGACATCTCTCCTCATCCTCCAAGGAGCAGTCCTGATGCTTCATGGACTTACACTGGTTTTTTTTTACACACATCTCCCACAAATTAAATCAGTAAAAATATTAAAAATGTAAATTTGTACTCATCTGTATGTCAGAACCTATCGAATATTTAGGAAATATGGCTGATCAGCATAAATAATTAAGATGTAAATTAGAAGTCCCTCTGAAATGCATCTGCTAATTCAGATATCGTTATTTTCCAAGCAGATGAAACATCTTTTCCCTTGACTCTTCTTCCTAGCAATATATCTTTGAGGCATAAAAAAAAAAAAAAAAAAAAGAAAAAAAACACACAAAGGCAAAATGCAGTCTATTCTTTACTATAAAATATTTCAAACAAAAAAATTTTCCAACTTAGTTTTTAAAAGATTTGCAAAATTAATCAATGCAAACATATGGCACAGAAATGTCCTTTCTGATAAAAACCTGAGAATATAAACTAACTGGTGATCCTCCTTCATTCTCTTTCTCATTACAAACTGTGTCTTAGCTGTAAACAAGAACCTGTTCTTAAACATTGTGTTTTTTCCTTCTTTCTTTTTCAACAGGGGACTTATTATGTTTGAAAATGAAGCCTACATCTTAGAACCAATGAAAAATGCAACCCACAGATACAAACTCTTCCCAGCAAAGAACCTGAAGAGCACCTGGGGACAGTGTGGGTCACAATGTAATGCATCAGGCCTCTCCGTGGATAAGATGTTCTCGCTGCCCTCCCATGCATGGGCTAGGAGGGTAAGAAGGACACCTGATTTCAGGTTTCTGGAAAGCCAGGGACTCAAGCTATGGATACCCAAGGCTGGGACATCCAGAGGAATGTTGCCATTGAGAGGCGGCGGCATCTAGGGGCTGGAAGTGCTCAGTGTATGCAGAGGCACTTGCCATCCTGGGCTGGAGCTTAACCATAGGCTGACTCTCTAGCATCAGCCTCAAGCTCATTAATATATTCTGGCTAGGAGGCCAAAGCGGTGGTTCCCTTGAGCTCAGGGATTCGAGACCAGCCTGAGCTAGAGTGAGACCCTGTCTCTAAAAATAGCCGAGTGTTGTGGCAGGCACCTGTAGTCCCAACTACTTGGGAGGCTGAGGCAAGAGAGTCACTTGAGCCCAAGAGTTTGAGGTTGCTGTGATAAAGCAAGACTCTGTCTCAAAAACAAAAACAAACAAACATATACACACACTCAGACACACACACGTGTTACATATATACACATATATATATATTCTGGCTAGACTCACACAGTCAGGGTCAGAGGATGACAAATCACCAGTCCTGAGATCTCCCATGAGACCCTACCATGGGTCTAACCCAGGGTTGGGCCCATCATGGCAGGTAAGAGCAGAATGGACCATGCCCCAGCCTCCAGCGATTCTCTTTCTGCCAGAAGAGAAAGACCACTTAGAGCAGGACTCCTCAAACTGCGGCCCACAGGCCACATGAGGCAGTGTGATTGTATTTGTTCCCGTTTTGTTTTTTTACTTCAAAATAAGATATGTGCAGTGTGCATAGGAATTTGTTCATAGTTTTTATTTTTTAAACTATAGTCCAGCCCTCCAATGGTCTGAGGAACACCGAGGAAACAGGGGGTCTGAATTGGCCCCCTGTTTAAAAAGTTTGAGGACCCCTGAAGCCTTTCTTCATCAGCAAGTCTGGGTTCTCAAGATCATTTGCAGGAAATTCTGTCTGTGCCACGTGCAGAGGTGAATTGCATCCTGTCCACGTTGCTTTGGAGTCTTATCCCGGGTCCAAGCTGCAAACGCCTGTCCCAGCTCCCTGTGGCCACTGTCCGAGCAGTCCGCCTTTTCTGGCTCCAGCCCTGAGTCTGCTCATAGAAGGTCTTCCTTTCTGCTGCAGCAGCAAAGAACACAGTTGCCTAACTGAGTCTGCACTGCAGATGCACTTCCCTCTCTGACACTTCACGTGCAACACCAGGGAACACCCACCCAGACAGCTGCCCGTCCCTGTGCAGTCAGGTCGTTCTCTGCTAGCAAGGACCAAAGGGGACCCTCCTCCACAGCTGTCTAGATGTCCAGAATCTAAATAAACACAACCAGGTAGAAAAATCATCAGCAATTTCCTGATCTTTCCTTTCTGGATTTCCTGTTCCTCTATTGACAAGGAATAAAAAAAAAATCATAGATAGGATGTCACTTATGCTTATAATTGACTGTCCAAACATACGTTCTTCAAGGCCCCTCTTTACACATTTCATCTTTCCTAACTTTAATTTGTTTGTTTAAAATGCAACATTTCACAGATATTATTCATGGATCATTCAAAATCATTTTTCTAAATTCAAACAGTAGGGATTGTCCTGCATGATTTCTTCTCATTGTTAAAATTTCCTTCATCTCTGTGGACAGGTGTCTGTTCCCCTAAACCACTTTGAACTAAACAAAACCATTTGAGGACTTCTAACTCTGGTTTTAAATTCATTCTTTTTTTTTTTTTTTTTTTTTTTTGCAGTTTCTGGCTGGGGCTGGGTTTGAACCTGCCACCTCCAGCATATGGGGTCAGCGCCCTACTCCTTTGAGCCACAGGTGCCACCCTTAAATTCATTCTTTTGGTCCAGGCATTCTGCTTGTGTCTCTTTGCTCTTGTTGCCAAGAGTTTCTGTGGCAGGTGCTGGCTGCTTTTCTTCTTTTACCACACTCCTTGTCACGAACTTTCCCATCAGGTACGGTGAGGTGGCAGGAAGGGGGATGAACTTTCCCATCAGGTACAGTGAGGTGGCAGGAAGGAGGCTGTAACCTCCCTGAGCTTGAAAAGTATCCCCCCCAGCTCACCCTATCAGCTCAGGAGGATTTCACGTTCCCCACCCCCCATCCTAGAGTGACAGATTTACGAGCTAGAATCCCAGTGACCAGCCACTGTGGTCCCAGGCGTGTTTATTTTACTGTTGAAACACATTCTGCCTTTGATTTCTTGGATAAGACCTGATTAGTCATAAACAAGCCCAGCATTTGCGTTTTGTTTTCCAGGCTCTCTGCTTTGACTGCCTTCTTGAATGCACGTTATCCACATTATAAGATTTACAACTTGCCAGTCTAAGTGACCTGAAATGTGTTTGCTGTTTTATGTATAAGTGCACACTTGGTCTGTACTTGCTAGCCATATTTTAACTCTCTTAGCTCACAGTTGTCTTGAATTCTGATTATTATTTCCAGTCTCCTCGACTTACAGGGAAATGGGAAGAACCAGAATCCCAGCATTGTTTTGTTCATAATGTGTATTGAAGTGCAAATGAACCTTTAAATTGAAAGAGAAGGCCTTTTTTTTTTTTTTTTTTAATGTTGAATATCTTCAGCCTGGGTGCCAAGGCTCAATATTTCTCTTTATATATAAATAGTCGTGATTGTTTTTATGGATTAGAAAGCACCCTGACATTAAGTATGTGTATATAATGAAAACGGTGCAAAAAATAATTCTCAAATAAGTGGAATGCTTAGGGATTAGAATTATATAGAAGATTGCTTTGGTTACCATTATGGTAAACATGAAAGGGATTGGATTTCACCCAAGCTCTATGGTAAACATCACCTGTGTCACTTATGCAGCCTTTATTTTACGCTTTGAGCAAGAGCAAGACCAGTCTCTTAAAAAAAAAAAAAGAAAACAAATACCTGGGCATTGTGGCGGGCGCCTCCCAGGCTGAGGCAAGAGAATCGCTTGAGACCAAGAGTTTGAGGTTGTTGTGGGCTATGATGCCACGGCAATCTATCGAGGGTGACAAAGTGAGATTGTGTCTCAAAAAATAATAATAATAATAAATTTTTAAAAAATCAGTGTACCTGCAGCTACCTACCTTGTTTATGCAGCGTGGGGCCGCACTTGCTCTCTCCCAGCATTTCCTGCCCACTAAATGTTAACTGTTATAAAGACTGGTTTGCAGGCTGCCATGTTTCTGCAGATGTTTGCGTTTTTCTTCACGGAGCATCAGGAATAAATCTGCACTCGGGGTACACACGCTGACTAGAGTGTAAACCTGCGCTCCTGTTTGTCATTGTTACGGGGCTCTACGTTAGATTTTAGTGACCACCCAGGGAAGGGCCCTGAGGGACACGGGGCGTCACAGGCAGTCCCGTCCTCTGCAGAGTTTGAAGTCCACTCAGCTCACCCGTGTCAGGCTCCTTTCTCTGTGGGCTCCGCATTCAACAAGGCAATAATTTTCCCATCTGTCTAACAAGGATGTGGAAGGCAAAGGAGGTAATCTGCTGCTGGGGAAAATCCCAGAACACATCCCCAGCACAAACGTGAGTTATTTCTGAATTATCCTTTCTGTAGGGATAATCTGTGCCATTGTTCCCCTCCTTAGTATGGATAATTAGGAGTCAAATATTAACATTGCTGCCTTCTCTGGAAAGACATGTTTGGGCTCCTGTGTCAGGGTAGGACAGCGAGTTAGGGAGATACCGTTGTGTTTCCTCTGATGCAGCCATTCTGAAACAGCCTAATGCGTTTATTTAATAGAAGCCACAGTGATGGTGGTATGTTAGTAGTAATAGTAATAGACATTATATGGAGAGCCTAGCAATGGTTAAATATCAGGAGTAGGGCAGAACCATTTAGAAACAGGCTCATTAGGGCAGGCACATTTAACATATCCACACACAGCCGCCCACACCTGCCCGCCTCTTCTGATAGACCCCACTGCCTGCCTTGTTCTCAGATGAGGCAGCAGCCCTTCCTCGGCTCTGGGCTTTCAGTATGTCTTTACGTCACTGAGGTTCCAGATCTCCAGGCATGGACTCCTCCATTAACATTCTGGATAAATAAATAACAGGCTTTACTTGTGCCATTGCCTTTTGGTCTTTCAGTACCTCCCATGTGCCCTGTTAACATTCAGCTCATCAGATCCAGTCCCTCTGCTCAGCCTCTCCTCTCTTTGCATCACTCTGCCAGCCCCGTGCCAGCCAGGCCTCAGAGGCCACAGCCCTCATGGGTTCAGTCCATGTGCTTTGTCCCCATGGGAATCATTGACAGGGATGACGGAAGCAACCTTTCCTAACCAGGATCAGGCTCAACTTGAGAATATCTGTGAAGTGTCCTGAGAGTCAAGGCCTGGAGCCACGCTCGAGCTGATAATAATTATCCCTCTGATAATACTTGTCCCTGGCTCAGAGCAGACAGAGCAAACTTGGGATTCACTGAATGTGCAGATCCTGCCAGCTGTGGAAACACCGGCCCTGGTCCCGTGGCTGCTGTTGTCCTCTTGCTGTCTGGTTATGTCACAGCCCACTTGCCACCATCCATCGTGATGACGACCTCCAGCCCTCTTCAGCTCTTATCTACACAGCTGCATGGCCTCCTCTCTGTGCTCCCAGTTTCCAACAGCACCCCCTCGGAACCCATTCTGTTCCCAGCAGCCAAGGCATTTCTTTAAAATCTCACATTCCAGGGCTCCCACGCTCTTAGACACTCAGGCTTCCATTCAACCTCCTCGCCTTGGCCTCGTCACCCCATCCCCATCTTCAGCCTCTTCACATTCTCTCTTCCCCTCCCTGGTGGACTCCAGCCACACCACCTGTTGCTCCAACACCCAAGCTCTCCCCAGCCTCAGGACTTCCACAGCTGCTATTCCACCTCCCTAAAACGCTGTTCCCACAACATTTTCCACACATACCTGTATTGGGGCCAAGGGAACTTCCTCCTTGCTCTCTGGGGGTCTGCTGAAGAATCAGCTTGTAAAAGGCAAATTGATTGAGAAGAGAGGTCATAAGAAGCATCCATATTTATTTACCATATTTACACAGGAGCCTTCAGAATGAAGACCCAACCCCTCAGTGGGGTACAGAAGCTCATATACCATCTGGGGGTTATAAAAACAGTGGGAGCTTCCATCCTGGCCACACAGGTTATGGGGATCATGGAGAAGGGAAATTCTGTTGGGGGGCAATAAAGGACTACTGGGGAGAATTCAGTGAGCTTGAAGAACAAAAGCCCACTTTGAAGCAAAGGCTGTTGGGCCCACAGAGCAGACGGTGACTTATTACAAAAGCCTATCTAGGTCTCTTACCAGACGTCAGTCTTCCCTCCTGTGACTCCAGGAAGGGAGCAGAGGGCACTGTTGTCTTTGGTAGGTCTGGACATTCTGCACATGAGGAACTCAGAGAATCCTGTGCTGGGGAGAGACAGTGGGAGTGGGGAGGTCACACAGACCTTGAGGCCCCTTCTTTAGCTCAGTGTGTACAAAACTCTGGATGTGGGGCCTCAGAATCTCAGCCCCAGCACCTGCTTCTCACCCCTCGGGCCCCAGAGAACTCAGCCCCTCACCCAGCTTTACTGCGAACCCTGTGTGTTTCCTCCGTTACACTTTTCACACACTCGTCTGTGTTAATTCTGTGTCGTCTCCCCTTCCCCCAACCCCCATTCCAGGGACAGGAGCCTGGGGATTATCATCCATCCTAACCCCAGGCCTGGCATATAGCCTGCTCCCAGGAGGTACTGTGGGGTGAATTATGCCTTGCAAACCTGACCCATGTGGAGGAAAGGCTGCAGGAGGATTTACCGTAGCTCTCATCTCAACTCGCTTTTCTAGCTTACGTTCCCAGTGCCAGAGCTGTCACTGCAGGCTGTTCGGAGGATATCTATCCCTGGGAACTTGGCTGTGATGGCTTTGAGAAGCCCAGGAATTGGTTCCCTCTTGAGCAAGACTCAAAGACTGCCTTGTCTCCACCTTGGAACAGAGGCTGTTGGGCCAATCTCTCAGGCTTACGTTCCTGTTTGGGGAAGGGCCTTTGTTCAGAACTCATAAAATGAAAATCAACCAAGCAACCAGTTTCAAATGTTGCTCTCTAGGTGACAAATTTAAAATGAGATTTTTCAAAAACTGGGCAGCCCAGATAGGTGGAGATCACGTGAGGGTAACTTAAGCCTTTCTCTGTATGTACAGCTAAGAAGGGAGCAAACCTCCAAGGCTGCGAGCCGGCCACTCCCCTGCCGTGTTTTATTATTATGTGGTTAAGCTTCTCTCTGAGTTTGCAGTTCTCTGAATTCATGAGAAAATTTGGACTCCTCTGAAAACTGCAGAGACAGGAAAATTGTGCTCAAGTGTTTGTTTTCATTATCTGGAATTGTGTATTTTCTAAATGATGAACCAAAGCCAGTTGGAAATATCCCCTGCTTGTTTATTCCACCCCTCTGTAGGCTGAAAAGTGTAAACGGCTAAACATCCTGAGTCCTTTCAATGAGTTTTTCAGTAGGGAGTTAATTTATTTTTTTCATTTATACAGCTATATTTTCTCCTGCATAATTAGCTGAATTTGTTAATGGCTAATCGGGGAACTGTGGGCAAAGGAGAGAATTCTGGTCCTTTCACACCCCCGTGAGGAAAGGGAGCAAGAGCTTCACCCTTCCAGAAGGTCTGTTCCGTTGGTACCAGGGAAGCTCATTTTTTTCCCTTTTGAGTGACATAATTATCACCTACAAAGCATGCCTACAACATATAACAGCAAAGTATGACTCTTTTTTTCCTTCTAACATTGTAAATATAAGAGAAATTATCCCTTTCATGGTGCTTTATTTTATCCCCAGATTTCTTTAGGGACACAGCTGGGCAGCAAGAAAGAACATTGCTATAATACAAGCATTTTTCTTGTAAAAATCTGTTTGGAAGATCCTGGACTGATGGAGATTTGCTTTATAAAAGATGTTTCCCTTGGGCTTATGTGAATGGAAACCCAATTCAAAGCATGCTTCAGTCGTCTTCCTTGCTTTTGTCTGAAAGAGTGGTTAGTTCTAACACACAAGCTCTAAACTGCAAGCGGTGCATGTAGCTAACTCATAAACCGGCAGCATCCGTCACCGGGACCAAAGACGGGTTCAACCCCCATTTCCTCCAATGGCGTTTTATTGCAGAAACAGAAGGCTTTGTTTTTTGTTTTTCATGTTTGGTTTTTGAGACCACCCTCCATGAATTGCTTTATTTCTCCTAAAAATGCCTTTGGGATTCACCCAGTAATTCACAGAAGCGTGCGAATGCTTTCTGAGGAAGTTTGATTAAAATGTAACCAGCTTCAGAGGCTGCCTTCCTGCCGCCTGAATCCCCTCTGCCCCCCTACTTTGATATCCAATTTCCATGTTCCTCTCAACTATTTTGCTTATAAAATCTGTATTCTCCAGCGACAGATTTGACCGATTTTAATCTTTTTTTTTTTTTTTCCTTCTTAACTGCTGTTTTTTCTGTGTCTCTCCCTTTGGTCTGGTCTGTTTTCTTCCCAGCACCCTCACTTGCCTGTCTGCCTGGCTGTCCTCCTGGCTGGCCTCTTTTCTTCAGACCACTCCAGTCTTTGATGGCTAACTAGGTTTTTAAATGATCATTTTTAAACAATTATGTGGTTCCTGTTCAAAATATATTCTCCTCCACTTTTCCCAAGTCACAAAACAGGTTCATCTGGACCATAAGGATGAAGGGAGCCTCATGGTACCTGGAATCCCAGCGTCTTTTTTAATGATCTTCAGATGTGCTGCGTGTGGTCTGACGTGGCAGCCTTGGGCTGGTTCCTGCGCTAGAGAGAGTTCTTGTGTTGTTTTCTTATGTGCCCATTTTATTTAACAATATCTTGACTTTCTGTGACCCTACAACTGACGATCCAGCGGAAAGATGTTAAAATCTTTTTTAAGGATTTCCCAAATGGAAATAGAAACTGGTCACTTATGTTGAAAGGTTTTTATAAAGAGATGGTTGGGGTTGGGGTTGATCTGCCAGGTAGAGTAGAGGTACAAGGGAGGCTGGAGAGGATAGAGACCCACCTTAAAGCGGGCAGATTAAAAGTCATTGACAGCGTTCTGGGAGCCCCGGGGAGGCATCATGGGAAATTAAATTTGTGTTTACTTTTGGCAGCATAAAAGAGAGACCCTCAAGATGACCAAGTACGTAGAGCTGGTTATTGTAGCAGACAACCGAGAGGTAAGAGCTTTTTGAAATCTCTGGGTACAATTGGTTAAAGGAAAAAAAAAAAAGGAAAGGACATGATTAGCAACTAATTCCTACTTACTTTCTTGCTTTAATTAACTCATTTTCTATGTGCTCCTGAAAGCATTGGAAACAGTCCATTTAAAAACGTAGTTTTCTGGTTTTATAAAGCATACAATATTAAAAAGGTGTCTGATGTTATTTTTAGAAAATAGCAAAGCCTGCAGAAGATACAGAGAGGCCCTGTAGTTATACTTTCAAAACACGGCGAATCTTTAGGGGAAGTGACCAGTGGCTTTGCATTGTATTTTAAAACATTGGGGGGGAGGGGATTTAGTTTTCAAAGTGTCTGATAAATTCTAAATCAAAAGGAACGAGGGAAAGAAAAAACAAAAAGAAAAGACACACAGCAGAAAAAGCCTGCCCACCTTCCCTCTGCTGTTGACGGTACCATTAGTTTTACCTCGGAATTAGTTTTACCTTTGAATTAGTTATTTTTCAGGTTATCTTTTTTGTATTTATTGATTGACCTAGTATGAATTAGGTGACATTTTCTCATATTCATTCAACACACATGGAATGAACAGGCTCAGCAAGTTCTCAGAAAACTGGAAGGTTTCTGAGAAGCCTTCTGGATGGTCGGAGTAGAGAGGACAGTGGGGAGTTTGTTAATTTTTTATCCAGTCTCTTCTGTGTTGTTGGACATATTTCCATGAGCTCCTATTACTTTAACTATTTAATTCTTAAAACTGTAAAGCAAATTTCTCAGGAAGTGAAAATGAAGCTGATGACATGAAAAATGTCTCTGGACCGCTTGTTCGTTGTCTGTTTCCTCTTTGCCAAAGCATGTCACTGCCGCCATCATTTACGAGGATGGAAAATCACAGAAGTCGCTGTCTGAGGAGCACGTGGCTTGGGAGAATTTCAGGGAGTTTCTAGGAGTCCCCAGCCAGAGAAATTTCTCGGCAAGATTTGGCCTCATTTCACTATAAGCCATGGAGGGTCCTGGGTGGTTTACAAAAGACGTTTCTAGGAGCTGGAAAGATGAGATTTGACTGATGTTCTTGCTGTTATTGATACTGACATTTAAAATGGTTAAGTTTCAGAGGCAAGGAAAAGATCTGGAAAAAGTGAAGCAGCGGCTCATAGAGATTGCTAATCACGCCGACAAGGTGAGTTCCTTCTCAGGTAATTGAATTACTCAGATGTCGTAGATGTTTGCAAATGAGGTTGACGGAATCAAGTGCTTTATGAGAATCAGCAAGGAGACCAGGCTCTGAGCACATAACTCCTGGGTCCTGGAGTGGCTTCAGGAGGTGCACAACCATAGCTGCCTGGGCATGGGTGGCCTTGGGGACACAGCTTCCTCCAGGCTCTCTCCTGGCCAGGAACGGTCCCAGTCCGCAGAGATCTGGGGCTCCCACATCAGAACCCTCCAGCGTGCATCCAACCCTTCTAACTCCTGAACGAGGCCACCCAGGTCTCCCTGTGGCAGATCCCACAGACCTCTTCAAACACTCCCCATCTCTGCAGGCCTGTGCCCACTTGACCCTTAGCATGGGCTCTCATTTAAAAGTCACACGTGGGTCTATTGTCCAGGGACACAGAAACTGACCTTCAGCTCAATCAACTGTTGGAAACTCTCCCACCAAGAACAGGTAGATCAGAAACACTTTTCACAAAGATGATGTCCCAGGAGAGTGCGGTGGCTCACACCTATAATCCCAACACTCTGGGAGGCCAAGGCGGGTGGATCTTTTGAGCTCAGGAGTTCAAGACCAGCCTGAGCAAGAGCAAGACCCTATCTCTACTAAAAGTAGAAAAACCAGTCAGGCCTACTGGCAGGCGCCTGCAGTCCCAGCTACTCAGGAGCAGGAGGCTGAAGTAAGACGGTCACTTAAGCCCAGGAGTTTGAGGCTGCTGTGAGCTATAATGCCACGGCATTCTACCCAGGGTGACAGAGTGAGAGTCTGTCTCAAGAAAAAATGATGTCCTTGCTGGAGAGCCCTGGAAATCTGGCCTAACCCTGAGGGCATTTGTCCGCTAGCTGCTCCCCACACTGCCTGCTGGCAAGGGAACGGTGAAGCTGACTGTCAGAGCCTCTGTCCTTCAGGAGCACAGAACACTCCCCCTAAGGCAGGGTCCCACACTTGCCTGCACACGGAGTTGCCCGGAGTTTCCAAGACAGGGCTGGATATCATTGTTTTCAGAGGCTCCCTGGCAGTTCTCACGTGCAGAGTGGCTGGTAACCAGAGACCTAAAGCGATAGTAGCTTCTGCGTGATGCTGTGAGTCCTGCCTGCGAGGACGGTGGGGGAAGGAGAAGGGCATGAGCCTTTCACACCCAGTCAGGATCCTCACGTTTTCCACAAAGCCGTGTAGGAGAAAGCATCACGGAGCTTCATTTCTAAGCCATCCCCTTATATTTGAATTGAGTTTTCTAAGTTTTTAGAAAATTGAAGGCAAAGGCCCATTCAGAAATTCAGCTCCATGATACACAGGGCCTCATTCAGGTACAAGCACCATGCATCAAGAATTCAGAATGAATCACACATGGTGTCTCCACTTAAGATCATCAAGACTTCATAGAGAAGCAGACACACAAAGCACTTAGCATGGTCTGAGGCATGACGGGATATTTGGTGCTGTGAACTGAGGTTATGGAAATGCAGAAAGAGAATCACCTACTTCTTCCCGGGGGCAGGGAGCCTTTGCAGGAAGGGGACCTATAAGGTGAGTGCAGTTTCACCTATGCAGGGTAGGAGAGGGCCAGACTTGCATTCCACAAAGCTGGACATGGCAAGTAGCTCCTTAGGACTAAAGGGAGTGCGTGCATGAGCATGCATGTGCTCACTTCATGCACGTGTGTTCCCATGTATGCATGTGCACATGTGGTTGTGCACATGTGTGTTCATATGTGTGCATTTGTATTCATGGACTGAAGTGCTGTTCTGGTCCACTGTGCACGCATGTTCACGCATGTGTGTGTGTTCAGGTGCCTACACACGCATGTTCATGTGTAGGTACATACACAGCTAGGGCGGGAGGAGGTGCAGCTGCAGGGATCCAGACCACCCGTGGCTCTGGTCCCCAAAGCTGTCTCAGTTTTATTCTGCCGTCAGTGGAGAGGCAGGGGAGAAACAGAGAATCAGACAGAAATATCCCTTAAGTAGGCGTGGAGAGTGGAGTCACCAAAGACAAACAGGGCTGGGCAGGAGCCAACCGCACAGAAATGATAAAGGCCTGACCAGGGAGGTGTTGGTGTCTGCCCCCAACAGACACCAAAGGCCCTGATGGGGGCCCTCCGACTCCTTAACAGACTTTGTATCCAAGGCTGTCATCTGGTGGCCCAGGCTCTGTTAAGTGTTCCAAATGTCAGCGGTAAAGATGTGAGAAGGACGAGGGTTCAGAGGCATCTGCGATGTGGTTACTGACACCTGGTTTTAGCAGTTTCCATGCACCGGGTGCTGAGTGCTTTGCTCACACTTGCATTTTTAGAGCAAAAGAGGCTGAGGTGTGCAGAGGTTGTGATTTGCAGAACCAGGAGGGAGCAGATGTGGCCTTGGCTCTGCTGCCCTTGCTGTGAGTCCCAGGACTCCATGGCCAAGCTGAGGGGAGTGGGAGTCCAGAGTTGGGGGGAACACGCTGAGATCTGGGCCTGGTTCCCGGAGAGAGGCTGTGACTAATGGAACCTTCTAAAACTCAGAAAAACACATGTGGTCATCAGTATGGTATCACCCTTGCCCACAGACCCCCTGGCCGCCCTGCTTGTGAGTGTATTTTCAGTAGCTACGCTTTGCAAAGTAAACTTCATCACAAAGTCAGGATGAGGAGATCCCTGGTGAAAGGTGAGTCCTGCTGCAGGGAAGGTGAACAGGAGTCAAACTGCATTCAGTCCAGGCCGGTGCACGAATCCCTGGGGAGTGTGTGTGTCGATTTCTTTGTTTGTTTACTTTTGGAAACACTGACTCCTGAGTCTCAGCCCCCGGATTCCAATTTGATCACAATTCGATTGGCCCAGAGTGGAGGCTGGGCACTGACGCTCCTGGAGTCTGAGAGGCACGGACTAAGGCTGAAGGTTCGGGTGCCTGAGCCCCTGGGCCTGGCCGTCACCCCAAGGCAAGCAAGTTGGACCTTGCCTGGAAGGGCTCGGGCTGTCCTCAGACCACACCAAAGGGAGAGAACAAGAGGTCTTCTTAGGCTTTAGGAGGAACAGCAAGTGATGAACTATAGTAAACCCAAAGCGGAAATTGCTGAAACCCCCTTTTTTAAAGTGATGTGTCTTGACCCTCAGTGTTTGCATTTTTTACATTTTACTCCAGGTTATACCTCACTTCAGTTTGCAAAACCGAAAATGAGCAGTGAGGTTGTTAGTAATGTATACCCGTATTAAAGAACACCTCGCCGCTGAAGACCCCTGATGGTCGGCTGAGCGTGGCCGCCTGGCCACTCCTGGGTCTCTGGTGGGCAGGGAGCCCGTTGGCTGAACACACAGACACGTCTGGCCCTGGCATCCCTGACTACCCCCAACAGACACCGAAGGCCCTGATGGGGGCCCTCCGACTCCCTAACAGACTTTGTATCCAAGGCTGTCATCTGGTGGCCCTGGCTCTGTTAAGTGTTCCCAATGTCAGTTTTGCAACTCTGCGAGTGGGCGTGCTCAGCCTGAAAATGGTGACTGTCCCGCCCTGGTGGCACTGTCCTCTTTTGCTGCCCTCTTGGCGCTCCTGGGCCATCCTAAATTAATAACCACTGGGCTGTGTTGGCACAGAGAGGACAACCCAGGCTGGAAGACGCAGAAGTGATTTAATGACAAAGGTGACATTCTGGGACATTCAGGAAATCCCCCAATGTGTGTAACACAGAACCCTTGCACCGTTGGCTCCTGTGCTTGGAGGACAAACTCTGGACGCTTATTCCAGGTCCCGGTTGCTGCTGAGGACTCGGCTGCCTTGGAGGACAGGATTGCCGGCCGGCTTGCCTATTTAACCCTTCTGCTCCCGTCTGCCTGCCTTCTTACTCATTAAGGGGGTAACACCTTCTGTGAATTCAGTGACCTGTTTCTGAAAAGACTCCCTTTCTGGATATTTCATTTCTTTGAGTATTTTCCCTTATGTGACAGTTTTCTTCCCCTCTTCCTTCAAACCAGTTGCCTGCAGCCTGCACATTCCCTTGGAGGACTCAGGGGATCCCACCCCCTTATTTCTTCCTGAAAGCCATGTCGACCCCTCCACTACAGCATCCCTGGACATCCCATTTGCACGATTGCTCAGCAGACTAGCAAATTGAAGTTTAGTGGGGTCATGGCTGAGCCTCTGAGGATTTGGGTAGCAAGGGTGAGAGCACCCTCAGCTCTGCTCCCTCTGCTTCTCGCCCCAACTTGAATTGAAATGAGTTTCTCTCCTGTGTAGACCTGCATTGGTTCATCTCCTGCCTCCATAGTGGCACCATTTAGGAGAGGAGATTGTATGTTCTATACCACTAAGTGTAAAATCTGTTCTAAAGATGTAGTTTGAGGCAGCTAATGGGAAGAATACAAAATCCATCATTATTATGAATGATAATAATGATGACAGAAATATCCCTTAAGTAGGCGTGGAGAGTGGAGTCACCAAAGACAAACAGGGCTGGGCAGGAGCCAACCGCACGGAAATGATGAAGGCCTGACCAGGGAGAGGCGGTAAAGATGTGAGAAGGACGAGGGTTCAGAGGCGTCTGCAATGTGGTTACTGATACATGAGGACCTGGATAAGTAAATAGCAAACTTACCACTGAGAAATGGTGGCAATTCGTTTTTTGCAGACCTTAATTACCGTATACACTCAAGTATAAGCCGAGTTTTTTCCGGCACAAAATTTGTGCCGAAAAACCCAAACTCGGCACAAATTTTGTGCCTAAAAAACTCAGCTTATACTCAAGTATATACGGTACTTCTTCCGTACAACACCCCGGGGAGACAAACACAGAGTCCCCTTCATAGATGACAACCCTGAAGCCCACACAGGGTATTGCCTCTGAGGGAGTCTCTTAGCAAGCTGGCATCAGCAACAGCATGGCATCAAACCTTCTCTGCTCACTGTTACCTTTGTGTGCGATACAGCTGAAAATGTCACCTCTCAAAGGATGGCCACCAAATCTGTGCATTCACAGGTGCAGAGCAGTCCAGGGACTTAATTTTGCCTGGGAAGCCTGGGCCGGACACTCCCGAACAGATGCCACAGGCCAGGCAATTCTTGATTAAAGCACACTTTTGGTCAGGGTTTGAGTGGCCTGTCATTCCTCATGACTGTAATGTCTCTAAGTGTTATCAGTTTGGAACCAAGTTGGGCCAAGGCAATCGGTGTCTGTTCTGTGATGTTCTCATGCTCTTCTGCTGACCCAGTGCCCACATGACGGGGGGACCAGCAAGGGGAAGGGTGAGCCTTACGTGGACTAGAATCCGGGGCTCTCCACACTGGAATGGCGCTTCACTGCCAGAGACAGAGCCTCTGTGAGTTTGGAGCTCAGTGGACAGAGGCTTCTGGCAACTGAGCCTAGAACCAGCTGACACCTGGAGCTTGTGTGCAGCTGTTGTCACCAGCCGCATTTTTCTCCTGGGTTACCTGGGACTTCAGAGGTGAGGGCTCTCTCCTCCTGCGCTCACTTTGCAGCCCGCCCACGGCCCGCATCCTCATGCCCTGCACTCTGAGCAGAGAGCCATCCCCCTGCTGAGTGATGCACACAATGCTACGTTCATACCTCGTTACCCCATCACTCATCCTGACCCCTGGGCTTATATGAGACAAGACCTCCCTCAGTCACTGAAGTGCTGCTGTTCTTCCTCTGCCCCAGGCCTATCTTCTTGTGTGGAGTCTGTGCTGTAGGCTGGAGTCAGGAGCACCCAAGGGTGGGGGACAGCCAGGGAGTGAGAACACGCACTTTGAGGGGTGTGTCCACAGGCCCATGGAAGAGGCGCTTCTTTTAACAGTCTTTCCCTAGACAGCGTTGGTGAGCTGATTTCTGGCTGTGGCGGGAAGAATGGTCATTACAGTCCTGAAGAAGAGCTCTGTTTATGACTTTCTCATTCTGAAAGATACTGTCTTTTTCATTTAATTGAAGCCTTCTAGGTTGATTATAGGTGACAGAATATGATAGTGTCAGCCAACGCTGAGTCTTTACTGTAAAACTAATACAGACTCATTGTCAGTAACTCATAGAACGTTTTGCTTTAAATGAACAAATTATTGTCCTTGGCAGAAGTGTCTGAAAGATCCAAATTCACTCATTGTTTTTCTTGCTGTGGAAGTCAACTGGAGTCTTTAGCTATCATTTACATCTATATGCACATTTTAAATCACAGATGAATCATTTGAAATGTGTGCTTCCGTGCAAATATAGGCAGACAGTAAAAGCTAAACCCTTCAGCATCTGACTGGTCAACATGTGGGACTCCAGTTTAACACATCACTTTGTATCAGGCACTACAAATATTTCTAGTGCCACCAGAACAAAGGGGCACAGAGATGTTTTGCTCACTCATGTCAGTGATCCAAACAGTGCAAATCTTTTCTCATTTTAATTTTTCATGAATGTGATCCCCAAACAATGCCTGTTTCCCCCAGTTTTACAGACCACTGAACATCCGAGTCGTATTGGTAGGAGTGGAAGTGTGGAATGACGTTGATAAGTGCTCGATAAGTCAGGACCCTTTCACCAGCCTCCATGAATTTCTGGACTGGAGGAAGATGAAGCTTCTACCTCGAAAATCCCATGACAACGCACAGCTGATCAGGTAGGGGGTCCTGGCTCCCCTCTGCTTAAAGAAAGGGTGCCCTCTGCAACCCTCTTTCCTCCTTGCACCCCCGACATGGCCCCAGAGCCACACCCCTTCCTGAAAAGCACGCTGCCTTGAACAGGGACGTCCTCAGTCCAAGCCCGCAGACGCCACACCTGCCTGAGCTTGCCAGGTCTGTTAGAGAGGCTCATTTTGGACGCCCTCTTCAGAACTCTCATTTCCTTCTTTCAGAACCTAGACATTTTTTTCTATGCCAATTTTTCTGGTCTTAGTCTTGATATAAAGTTATCCTGAGTAGGCTATTTTTTTAAGTCTGTTTCCTTAGATTATTAATGAAAAAATGTGTGTTTTTATAATATCTAAGGAAAGTTCGTTTGGGTGAATATTGTCCAATGAGATAAAAAAATGTCCATCCCTTCTCCCGTTTTGGCTGTTACTCCTTGGTGTTCTAGGTCAGAGCGCGTTAACCTCATGTGCCTTCTTCACATCAGTATGTGCTGAGGACATGTTAGGAAGCAAACAAGGTTTTAGGAGCTTTGGACACTATGGTGACCAACACCATAAATGTCCTGCTCTCAGAAATCTCCAGTTTGCTGAAAGAAAAAATTAAACAAGAAAATTTCAGAGAGTGATGAGTGTCATGCAGATAATAAACTGAGGAAAAGCATAGCCATACCGTAACGTAACAGCCTGGTGAGACGTTATAGACACCTTTATGTTTAAAAGAAAAGAACAAGCCTTTCATAGTCTGAACTGGTATTAAATAGTTATTTACAGAGTGACAAATTTTTACTTAAATTTTTAAACCATTTAGTCTGTTCTTCTTTTGTCCTCATATAGCTTTTATCACCAAAGCAAAAGCTTCAGGGACAGACACACTTTCCTTTGGTGAATCAGGTCTAGCATATTGAACATTTACAGAAAGCCAAAAAACCTGTTCCATCCCATTGTCACTTTCAGAAGTGCCCACCTCTGAACGGCGGCTGCTGGCATTCCCTGGGAACTTGCTTTGGCCACTTTCACAGGGGTTTCTCCCTCCCTTGGATATCTGTGGCTGCCTCACTTTTTATGCACTGATTAGTTCTGAACTACTAAAAGTACATTTTACGTGTCTTGATTCAAAGTGTTTCATTTTGATTTTTTTTTCCCAAATGGAGTCCATCCAATTTGAACATCTAGAAATAAGTTAACATCCTATGTAGCTTTATTCTTTATATACATGTATAATTGTATCTGTTCAGATGCTCTGTATAGACGCTACGCCATCCCCATTCTGAAATTCCCACTACCGTAAGTGTGAGTATAGTGGGGTAGGTACGGGCATATAGATGGATGGATGGATGAGATTTTATATCCATTTGCTACCTTCTGTCTAATTGACCATGGCTGAAATAGCTAACTTTTCAAACAGTACATGCATTATCTGTCTATGTACGTGGCCGTGACTGCATTGGTAAATCATTTGATTCCTTCATTCAAAAATTTGGAATTGGCAGCATTTTCAATAGACAGGTCCTTGACATCATTAGATCCAGGTCAAGATTCCAGGTAGGAGGAAGCCTGCGCCAAACCAATGAAGTCCCTTCCAGAAGCCTCCTGGGTACCAAGGCTTTGCAGGTGCCTGCTTATTCCTCCCTGGCGCCAGCAGGTTGATCATTTTCCTGCCAATTTCAATTCTGTGAGCAATATTAGCAGGATATTTTGAAGGAGTCCGGGTTTCTGGCAGAATTATAGCAAGTTACCCAGGAAACCAAAATTCAGCCACAAGAGAGCATCTAATAAACCACCTAAGGCGCTTCTTTTAGTTAACAGGGGTTCTCTGTGATTATTTTCAACCTTTCCATCAACAGACACTGTTTAAATGGGGCAGCTCCCTATGGTCCATTAGGAAATGGGCAGGAAATGACTTATAAATGAAATGACTACTCATCGTCTAAGTCTTGAAGACCAAACTCCAAAAGGATGACGGGACCATGATGCAACTACAAAAATAAAATCTTAAGAGAAAAAACAATCAAAATCATGCGTACACATAGCGTCATACGGCTATTTTTATTTTTGCATATTCCGTGGCAAAAATGTCCAATAGAATTTAAATAGTAGACGGTGGCTTCAGTCTATATTAGGTGAAAGAAAACCCTCTCTTTTATTTCCTAGTGGGGTTTATTTCCAAGGGACCACCATCGGCATGGCACCCATCATGAGCATGTGCACCGCGGAGCAGTCTGGGGGCGTTGTCATGGTAAGCCCAGGACATCAGGACCTGCCATCCCTTGTTGGTGATGACCCAGAAAAATCGCTGCTCTTGAAACACTTTGTGATGTTAGGTCCTTTCCTTTAAAGCTTTTTCGGTTGAACTCTGCTCTTAATCTTAAGTATCTTACGCTATTTTAGGTACTGTTTATAATATAAGTACAAGTCGCACATAGGAGAGGTGGTCATGTAGGATAGCTCAGAGGAATCCTATCTGTCCCTTTTGCAACCAGGACTCTCCAGCCTAGGAATTCCTTCTAGGTTGAGATGAGCCCTGCTACGGGGATACCCTCATCATGCCAATGTGGGGAGGCACGCCGTCTCGCCAAATGTTCCCATTTAAATGCTTTTCTGATGATTCCTCCCAGCCCAACAACCAAAAGTCTGAGGTTTTTGACTTTTTACCACCGCAAAATGCTTTACATACCTTCTGGCCATTGTATAATTTGTCTTTAAAATAACCTTATTCTTGGAAGGCAGAGACCTAGGTTTATTGCTTTATGAAGATAATTTTGTCATATATGGGCAAATATGTTTTTTGAAAGGAAATAAAATGGGAAGAATATTTGGGACTTCTTACGAATTTAAGAGGGAGGTAGCTTTGATAGGCCGCCCAACAGGGGACTCAAGCTCTACTCCACCAGATCATTAAAGGAGAGTTTTCCACCCTATCCTGTCCCCGTTCTGAAAATTTAGTGCTCCTGTGCACCAGCCTCAGACAGGGAGTATCCTCAGAGACCGTTCCTCCAGCTCTTTTAAACAAACAGAACCTCGTCCTTCCAAGAAACCATGAGTTCCTCCACATTTTTTGAACAGAACGTTTGTGAGTGTTTAGCTGGATTAAAGGGTGGAAGGAGTTATGTTCTGCTGACTGTGACTCTCTCCCCACATACTACCTAATCAAATCTTCTCAGCAAATATACATAACAAACGTTCTCCTCTTCTCTGGGTGTAGTGGCTGGTAATTAATGTAAACTTGTGTTAAACGTATGAGCTGTTTGGAGGAGTGCAACCACTCACTATATTTCTAGCTTCAATGGGCTGCTGTCTGGGTTTCTGAGAACGGAGAAGCCCTCTGTGTGATCTCTGCCATGGAAGTCGTTGGAAAGTTCAGTTTCTGTTAGTGCCAGGTTAATTTCTAGTCAGATCCCAAATGCATTTTTACAGAGCAGCCTGTAAATTTTTAAGACGGAGTAATTTTCTGTTTCATGGTTCCACGGTCAGTTGCTACTGACTTTGCCACCTAATGTTGGCGTAAATATTTTTTGAGAGCTGTAACTGAATTCTTTGTAAGCATGGCAGATTCTGCTGCCATGGTGAAATGTTCCTGTCACCAATCTGACTATGTTAAGCAGCTTTCTTCAGCTCATGTCCCTTGTGTTTTTATATGAACATTTTATCAAGTTTCCTTCTTTAAAAGTGCACATGGAAGCCTATTCTTTAAAAAAATACGTGAAAAATAAATGTGAGGAATATAAACAAATTATGTATAATTCATTAAGAAGTCATCAGGAAGTATGTTTTACCAATTTGACAGCAGTTAACATCATCCTTATACACCTGTGCGTTCCACGTATTACAGAAACATCACGTAGGATGAAAATGCTACATCACCTTGAATTTCTATAAAATTCATGAGATCAGCAAGATCAACAACTTGACCAGACCTAAAACTTCTAGATTCTTCTAGATTTCTAATGCCGTGGCCCTTTAATACAGTTCCCGGGGATCACGACCCACAGGTTGAGAACCTCTGTTCTAGACTAACTTTCTCCAGCTATCTCTGAAGATAAATTTGTAGGTATTGCACATGATCATACCTCACTAACAGACTCACAAATCTAAGAGGAAGGAAATATTACAGCAAGAAGCAGGAGTTCTCATGAAATTGAAAACATGATGTCTGGTACCACCTCTCTATCTTTCAAAATAGAGCAAATCATTAATTTTAGTAACTTTGAAGCCAGACCTTTGTATCTAACTGGCCTAAAAGAGTCGTAGTTTGGGGCTAATACCATGGATAAAGAGATGGGGAGTTTTCTTCTTATTACAAATGTAAATGTTTATCAGGGGCTCTTAAAGAGACATTCTGTTTATAATCACTTATGCATGAAAGAACGTAAAAGTTTGGCAGTTAAAAGCAAAACCGAGATATTCTGTGATACGGAAGAATCAGAAGTAGAGTATTTTTTAAGGATGAATTTCTTCAATTTTGTGCCAAAGCATGCTAAATTCAGCCCTCCACTTTCTCAGACTGACTACCTTCTCTTTGCCAATGTGTGTTATTCTTGAGAATGGATTTCCTGAACATATTTATAGAACTTTCTACAACAGGAAACTGTAAAATCTAAACAAGGTAATTTATTAGGAATTTCATCTATTCGAAGAATAACTTGACTCTTTGACGTGCTGCTCTTTTGTTGGGCTGGGGGCTAATTGTAAACACCACCAACGAACTTGTGAGACTTTACATCGAACTGCCTTTCTCCAAAGGCCTCACAAAAACTGTACCAGGAATAACATTTTCTCTAAAATACAGTGTCATACTTACCTCAGTCCATTTTTGTTGCCTTTAATAGAACACCTGAAGCTGGGTGATTTGTAAAGAAAAAGAATTCATATTTTATAATCACAGAGGCTGAGAAGTTCAAGCTCAAGGTGCCACATCTGGTGGGAGCCTTCTTGCTGGCATGGACTCTACAGTCTGTAGAGTGCCAAAACAGCAGAGGGTATCACATGGCAAAGGGGCCTTTATGAAACCACCAGACCCTCTCCCATAATAATACATTAATCTGTTAACCCATCAGTTCAGAGGGCACAGCACCATCATATCACAATGGCCTCTTCAAGACCCTGCCCCTCCATGCTGCCATATTGGAGAGTAAATTTCAAATACAAGTTGTGGAGGGGGCAGACATTCAGACCACAGCAGCACCTCCCCCCGGAAGCCTCTTGGAAAAGCTATTCTCTCTTTCCTGGATAGCGCAAAGCAAGGTACAAATAAGGCACCTTCTTTATTCTGCTGCGTAGGCCTTTTGAGAAACACCATTTGTGGGCACGATTTCTATAAGTCACATTCACTAACTAGTTTTAGTTTATTAAAGTTAAGCAACTATATGTTTTAGTTAATTTCTAGTATCTATCTGAGCCAAGGCATCCAGGCACTGCACTACCTCAGAGATGGCCAAGCAGGGCTCACTGACTGGAGAAGACACTTTCCACAACCCAGCAAAAGGTTAAGGGCGCCCCAGCAGCAAAAGTGAGAGAATCAGGACAAATTTCCAAAATCTGCCTGACAACACAAAGGGCCAGCAAGAGTAAGACATAACTGGTTATCATCTTAATTCAATGCATCTTCAAACCAATTACCAAATGTGATCAGGTTCATTGTAAATTATTGTGAATTTTCCAAGCATCCTCCCTTGGTGAGCAGGCAGAAAGAGGTGTGCTCCACACAACTGTTCAGTCCGATTGAGAATGTCACAGAGCAAGCTTCCTCCTGCCCACTTCATGTCAGCATCATCTCAGTTAAGGATAAAATGCTACTTTTGTTACCCACAAAGGAAGGAGCTTTCTCTTCCTATGATACGGGAGAACTTTTGCTTGATTCAGTGGAATAGGGTTTTATGAGGTTTTGTAAGTAGCAGGATGGAGACCCCTGCCTAAGTTATATTATGTAAAGACATGACAAATTTTATATGTAGATGGGAGATGTACATACATTCCTCAGCAGAAAGGACCCCAAACTAGATTAGTGGTTTAAGCTTAAACTAAATAATGGCTGTGTACTGGCCCCTTATGGGGAATTAGATTAAGTCAAATGTTGATGAAAGCTAAATGTCTATGGGGAATGGGGCTGCAAATCAGGACCGAAAAGATTGTGAACTATATGTCTGTGCTCTTGTGTTCTCCCGAGGACCATTCAGACAGCCCCCTTGGTGCAGCCGTGACCCTGGCACATGAGCTGGGCCACAATTTCGGGATGAATCATGACACACTGGAGAGAGGCTGTAGCTGCCAGACGGCTGCCGATAGAGGAGGCTGCATCATGAACCCTTCAACCGGGCAAGTACTGAAGCCTCCACCTGCTCGGGGGTGGTGGGTGGCTTGAAATGTGTGTTGGGAAACAGTGGAGTCAAAAGCTCCCCTGGTTTTCTGGTCAGGGCACCCATGGAAACTTCCAAAAAAAGAAACACCTTCCCAAGAGTGGACTGTGCTACTCTAGAGAGTCACCATCAATGATGTTGTCACACTACGTGGCGTGGGGCCTGCCCTCTTTCTGAGAAGTGGCTGTCTGTTTATACATCACAAATTATCCCACAGATCTGACACGTGTTCTTGGTCTGAGCTTATGAGGAACCAGCATTCTGTGGGCCTTGTAAACCCTCTGGGCAGTGTTGAGATGGGTCTCATGCTGGGCAGAGGGGTGCCTTTCCCTGGGGTTGGCTCTAGGGTATTATCTGCAGTGTCTCAGTAGCTTGGGGATTTGTATGGTCCCTGTCTCTGACATCACATCACCTTACCAGATTTTAGAGGTGTAAGCGAAATGATCGTTCTGCTTTGGTAAATTATGTTGTTTCTCCTCATTTAATGCCTTTCTGATATTCTAGGCTTATCTCAATCAGAAAAAAAAGAAGACAGTTCCTTTATTGGAGCATCCAAATGAGGTGGAAACAAATAGGACTTGCAGAGATTAGGATTTTGAGGTGCTCTTATATCTCTAAAGGGTCTCTCTCAAACTAGAATTTGGGGCTAATGTAGGAATTTTCTTGTTAGTAAGGGAAGACAAGCACTGGGCACATAGGACAATGCCACCTTTTTTCATTATCCCTTGAAACGCCACAGTTACCTTCACGGAACTTTGCAGCCCACGTCTGCTCTCTGGGTTTGCTGGAAGGAGACCTTGGGACAAGAAGCAACTGCTCTGAGGAGTAAGGACTGGCCTCTGTGAAGACTCGGTGGCACAAGGGTCGGCATTCATGAGGCCGACCTCTGCTAAAGAGGTTTAAAAATCCCAGAAGAGGGAGGAGTTGTTAGCAAATGTGGCTGTGCAAGGTCTGCGGGGCCTCTCACTGAATGGTTTGCAGGGCATCGAGTTGCCCCCCAAACACAGACGGGGCAGAACCACCCGGCTCACCTCCGGTATTGTCCCTTCCCGGGAGCCGTCGGGAGGCATTTTTCTACAGCATCTGGCTTCTGGCTCATGCCCATCACCACCACTAGGGCAAAGCCTCAGGCCTTCTTTTTCCTCCTGGTTCTATCTTAAGTTCAGGGGAGCCACCAGAACTTTAGCGAGTCTGTGATGACAGAAACCAAGGACCTGTGCCCACAGGGAAATGTCTTCCCTCAACCCCAACAAGAAGTAAAACATTGCAAAACTCAAGATACTAATGAGTAGAGCTCTCCAAAAGGGAGGCAGGCCACTCTGAGAGTCCTGTGCGCTTTGTCGTTAAAGCTGTCTGAGCAGAGGCAGGAAAACTATTTGCTGGACATTTAGAGCAAGGAAGTCCTTCTGAGGGTGTGAGGCTGGGCCACAGGCCTGTGCCAATCCCCTGTTTCCCATATTTCACAAGCCCAGGCAGAGCCCAGGAACAGTGCAACAAGCCGTGTGGCTCTCAGAGAATGCGGCTGGCAGGAAGGGGCGTGCGACTGGGCAGTCTTTGTATTTTCTTGCTCCCTGTGAGCTCGTGAATTAGGAAATACACTCAATGCCCAATTTCCTTAACCATCAAATGGGCACAAGTACCTCAGCTCATATGCCTCCAGAGATGATTCTCTGTGACTAAGAAGATCATGTTATTAATCGATATGTTAATAGTTTTGAATTTTTGATAAAAGAAACAATTGGAAGAGAGGAATTATATAAATTAGGAACAGGACTGGGATTAAAGAGACCTTGTGGTCCCAGTTTTGACACCAGCAGTTTTTAGTAATATAGGCAGGTTAGTAATCCCTCTGGCCCTGGTCAGTAAAATTAGGGTCAGTCTTTGTCCATCTGCCCATCCATCCATCCCACCCTCCTTCCTTCCTTTTTCCATCCATCTATCTACCCGCTTACTTGTTCACATATTACACAAATAACTTTGACACCTGTGCTCGCAGACCCTTCAGCTCTGAAAGTTATATAATTCTGAAGTCACCGGCAAGGCATATTTTCTGGTGCTCTGTGAAGTTTTATGTGAGGCCTTTGGAATTGGAAAATCTTCATGGCTGTGCTGAAGATCACAAGCCAAATTACCCTGGAGATGTTTGAACACCATAGGTAGAAATGGTATTGTTAAGAGCTCAGCAAATAATTTAAAAGGCTTTTTTTTTCCTTACCGGGGGTTTGCTAATAGCCTTTATTTGATTTATATCTTATTAGCAATTTCTGGGTTTTCTCTTTTGCTGAGCTTATGCTTTTGTATAAATCTTTTCTATTTGGCTCTCATTTATGATCCCACATTCCTGTCCAGAGAGTGGTGTTTTTAATTTTCTCAGATGGAAAGCAGCTTCCTAGGCAAGTGGGTGAATTAATCACAGAAGCCCACGGTGAGGGGGAGGTCGCACAGCCCAGTCAGCCCTCAGTCATCCGTCAGCCGTAGCAGAGGCTCCCAGGCTCGCCAGGACCATCGTGGAGTTCTGGCTCTCTCCCTTGCAGTGTCCTGGGAGAGGGGCAGCGAGGATTTAGTGAGATCACGCATCTGTGTAAATAGTAAATCACTCCACAAATGCAAGGTGGTGGGGTTATTGTTCAGCTCACAGGGATGGCGGAACTGTCCAAAATGCTAAAGGCCTTTTTTCAGAATTCTTTCTCACAGTGGCTAGAAGGGACGTGGAGCCCCTGCCACAGTCACTCAGTAACACGTCCACACTTTTCTGTGTGAACAGCTCATTTTAAACTGGCCCACACCCTCTGCCTCGCTCCCCCCACTAATCCAGGCATGGGTAGGAAATGACAAAAGCATTACTTACTTTCACTGTCAGCCCAAAGGTGACTCAGAAAGGGATGAATCAGTAACTGCTTTAATAATCTCAAAGTCTCAGAATCAAAAAGAACCAAGTGTTGTAGAAGGTTTAAAGGGGGGAAAGTATTCTTCTTAGTAAAGTATCTCAAGAATGGAAGAAAAAGTACCCAATGTACTCAGCCCTACTATGAAACTAGTTTAGGGCTTTCCCATGAAAGCTGTAACCCAGTTGCGACCTGAGAATGGGGAGAAGGGGGAGAGGGAGGGGAGGGAGGGGGGAGGTGGGTAGAGGGAGGGGGACTGGTGGGATCACACCTGCGGTGCATCTTGCAAGGATATATGTGAAACTTAGTAAATGTAGACTGTAAATGTCTTGGCACAACAACTAAAAAAGTGCCAGGAAGGCTATGTAAAAAAATAAAAAATAAATTAGGGGGGAAAGTACATCCCCTCACATACCTTGTTTATTCTTTTTCCTTAAAACCCTCCCACCTTGGTTATTATTCGGGAAACATGCCAGAATCTAGACTCTGCAAACATTAACCAACTGCCATCACTGACAAATTGGACCCAAGGCCCTCCGATTCTAGGCTGGAGTAGAATCCTATTGCAACTTGGGTGTCGTGACTTTGTTTGCACTTTGCAGAAACAGTGGGAGGGGGTTTCCTTATGTGTTGCCTCGTTAATCACCGCAAGTCTTTGCGTGTGTGTGAGAGTGTGTGTTTTATGTCTTTGGATTGCTAACATTTAAGACCTGTCTTGGAAATGGCTTTGCCAAAAGCAGTATCTGGGAATTGTGTAGGAGTTAAACACCATGGAGTCTCCCCATTAATGAACATTTTGGAGCCCTTGGTCTTACAGGGTTGAGGGCTAAGTAGGCTGCCTTTATAGGAAGGGGGAAAATGTGAATGATTTGAGCACTTTTAGCAAAGAACATTTAGCATAATAGTAAATGTTACTTCCTGGAGTAAAAACAAAAACAAAAAAAAGGCTGTATTAACATTCAAAACATGGCTGTCACATGTTTGTGTATTTTTTTGTGAAAAGTTTTGTTTAAATGAGAGTGGAGGTGGTTCCTGTGGCTCAACAGAGTAGGATGCCGGCCCCATATGCCAGAGGTGGTGGGTTCAAACCCAGCCCCAGCCAAAAACTGCAAAAAAAAAAAAAGTGAGAGTGGAAGTGCGAGGACATCTCCTCAGGGCAGTGCAGCTAAATCTGCAGGGCATGCTCACTGAGCCCCTGCCACGTGCCAGGCCCTCGGGGCGTGCTGGGCACACAGCGTGAGCAGGTCACTGGGATCCTTGCCCTTGTGGAACTTGTGTTGTAATGGGCAAACCGGAGTGGAAAAACAGCAAATAAAAACATTAGAGGAAGGAAGCACAGGATGTGGGCTGGGGGAGAGGGCCTGCCACGTGCACAGTGACCACATGGGAGCTGAGTGGACAGCATGGCTGCCAGGGGCCTAGGGGCCGGTCCAGGAGCCCAGGAGGTCTGGAGGGACATGCTGCAGGTGTCCTGAGTAGAAATGAAGAGGCTCTGGGCCAGGCAAAGCCCAGGAATGAGGGTTTTGTTCCCTAGAACAAAGGGATTCATTGAAGGTTTTCAGGCAAGACAGTGATATGATCTGATTACTCTTTTAAGAGTTCTTCATCAAGAGCGTCACACAGCATCTGAGCTACCATAGCTTGCCAAATTAAGGGGCTTACTATCTACAAAAAAAGGGGTGGACTTCCTGTAAAAGAAAAAGGTACGTAAATTCTAGTTTTATTTTGGAGTAACTAATAGGCATTTGAAACCAATCTTGCATTAAGACTCCACGTGGTACCTCACTGCGCACACAGCTCTCCAGCCTTGTACACTCGACGTGGAAGCTCCCTCGAGTAAAGCGTCCTGTAAGGACTTTATGTCAGGGAGCCCAAAAAGAGCATCATGTGTATCTAGAAAGAATGATTGCCGTAGTTTTCATTCTGATGCTGAGATGAGGCATTTAGACCCGTTTTGGTTTTGTTGGGTCCAATGGCTCCTGGCAAAGAACGTGTTTCCCCAAGGCCCACTTGGCTGTGGAAAGCAGCACGTTGAGTGCAGAGGGTGCTATAGGATGAGAAAGGAAGCAGGTGAGGTACCCTGCTCTCCAGTGTAAACAACTCACATGAAACTGAGAGGTCTGACCTTCGGGAAGGACATTTACACCTGCACCAAACAGCCATGTTTAAGGAGAAAGCATTGCCCTTCTACATCTCCAGAAGTTGTATAGCTGCCTCGTTCCATTCCACTTAATTTGATTTGGGAAACGTTGATGGAATTCTTGATGCCTCCTACACAGCTGTCTGGACACAGAGCACATTTAGGTGCACCGCTGGGTTTGGGTGGTCTCCACTCAAGTTCAGCCTTGGCTAATGACAGCTGAAAAGACAGAAGCCCTTCCCCTGACTCAGGCCGGGCCCACTGCAGGAAACACAGGGTGTCCCAAAGGTCACCAGGCATATAGACATATGTGGGGAAATGGGAAATTATAGCTAAAGGTTCCTTTATTTACAAAATATTTATGACAAAATATTTCTCTACTTGTTGATATATATATATATATATATATAAGAAACATTAAAAATATAAAACATCAGTTTGTTAATTTCTCTTATAGATGGTGAGCTTTGAAACACCCAAATTAAGGAGTTAATAGAACAATCCAGAGTAAAACAACTCGCTCCCTCTGCCAGGATTTCCTGTGTTCCTGCCATGAGCATGGCACTAGGGAGCAGGGTGGGCATAGGAACGTCAGGAGGGTTCCTTGACTTCGGGAACTCACTGTAGGGGGGAAGACAGACAAGTGAGCAGAGGCGGAAAGGGGCTGACTGCCCAGTGCTCTGGCAAGGATGCTTTGGGACAAGACATGCTTTGCAGTAGGGATGCTTTTGGAGAGAAGTGTCTTGAGATAGGGGTGCTTCAAGACAGGGACTCCTTGGGGTAAGGATGCATTGCGATACGGGGTGCTTTGAGTGCCATAGGTCTCACCACAGGGCACCTCACTAATCCATTCACACAGTCCTGGGCACCACAGCATCTCACCTGTCAGTGTTTCAGTGGGTGCCTCTCAATGAGAAATTTATAAAACATAACTGTAATACCATTTCACTTCTTTTAAAAAGTGACCAATAATTCATTGCAAACAGGAGCAAAGGTCAGAACAGTGACAGGCAGAGAAGACATTCTGGAATAAAGTCCAGCCTGAGCTGATCTCAGAAGAATCAAAGAGAGGTTAGGCAGACCTCTCCCTGAACACCCTTAACTCAGGCTACAGTGAAATTGGATTTCTTTTTGAAGAGACCTGTGTTCATTTTATTCCCTGGGTTTCAAGGGAATAAAATGTACTGCAATTTTCAGTGAAAACTTCCCCAGAGCATTGGACAGGGTAGACCAGCGGTTCTCAACCTATGGGTCACGACCCACAGGAACTGTACTAAAGGGCCACAGCATTAGGAAGGTTGAGAAACATTGGGGTAGGCATTTATAAAAAATGCCATATAGCCTAAAAATCCAATCTCTAGAACTCACTCTATTGAAAATCAGTACACACGAGTGGCATCTGTGGCTCAGGGAGTAGGGTGCCGGTCCCATATACCGGAGGTGGCTCAAACCCGGCCCCAACCAAAAACTGCAAAAAGAAAAAAGAAAATCAGTACACACAAAACACATCGTTAGAACTTATCCCCTTTCGACCTTTGGAGAGCTGCTCGAGCTCATTAAATGTACTTGTCATAAATACATTTATATTTTATTAAGATGGGATTGGAGGAAATTATTTTCTCATTTAAGGATAACATTTTTTTCTGAATGAAAAGTTTAAGAAAATCTTGATTTCCTTCCTCAGAGTGTTGGGTGGAAGGAGGTAGAGAATGGCGATCTTCACCCATAGAGAGAGGGAGAAATTAAAGGAACAGGTACACTCCAGCAAAAGGAAAACGCTACTGGACAGAATCAATGCAGTCCCCAGCCACAGTATTTTAGCTAGCTGCACCCCAAGTTCTATACGGGAAGTGAACCGGCAAGAGGTTCATTGAAAATGGTTCCAAGAGGGCACATCAGTGTGGGCCTGTGCTTGTTTCCTCTCCAAGTAAAGGAATTAGTTTGGAATTAACACAGAGTTAAAATATTAAAGGTCCCTGCCCACAGGGCCAGATGCAAACAGAGGTCAAGTTCGGGAGGTGGTTCTGCGCGGCCACTGGCCTTGAGTATCTAGTTCAGGGGAAATGAGCACAGGCCGATGTGCCGTTGACCCCGGAGGATACTGCACCCGTGCTGTCCTGTATCGTCCGGGAACCTAGTGAAGTGGGTGTACCCATTTAAAATAGAAGGGGACTGGAGCGCAGAAAGTCGAACAATCTGCTTGAAGTTATCAAAAAGACCCACGTGAAAGCCCCAGGTTGTAAAGGCGAGTCACTTCCCTGTGTGTTTGCCACGTGGCAGTGGCCATGGCCACATTTGGGCTTTTGCAGGAGGACTAAACTACTCTCAGTACAGAGCAGCACCTCTATGCGACATGTGGGAGGCTAGAGGCAGCCCCGTTTTTCAGCCATTTAATTCAGCAAACCTCCTTCAAGTTATGTTCCAATGGTATGGAATTATTTCCTGTCATTGGCTCGTTAACCCAGCATTTTATTTGTGGTAGAACATGTGTGAAAACATTACAGCTGAAATTCTGCCAATCCCTCCAGCCCCCCACACCCTCCTGCCGTGGCTTCCTCCTCTTCCCAGGCAAAGAGACTCCCCATGAGGTCAGGGGTAATCTGGAGGCCTCTCTGCAATTGACAATATCCAGTATGAATCAACGTTAAGCTCCACAAGGTCAGGAATTTGTGTTTTGTTCATTGTTGAATCCCCAGCACCTAGGACAGTGCCTGGCACAGAGTAGAGCTTAATAAATTCTTGACTAAAAGGTGCATGGGTGGATGGATGAATAGGTGGGTGGATGGGTGGAAGGGTGGAAGGATGAATGGATAGAAGGATGGGTGGGTGGATGGATGAATAGGTGGGTGGATGGGTGGACGGGTGGAAGGATGAATGGATAGAAGGATGGGTGGGTGGATGGATGATAGGTAGACGGTAGATAGCTGATAGATAGCTGATGGGTACATGGATTAGGGGATGAATGGATGATGTATGGGATGGAAAGATGGGTGGCTGGATGGACAGGTTGGATGAGCAGGTGGAAGGATGGATGGTGATTACAACACAATCAAATGAGACCAAAGTGAAGTTTTCACCTTTTGTGTAATGGCTGAACCTCTGAGGAAAGGATTCCAAGGCCACTGTCTTTTATAATAAATCTAGCATTTGCAGCACACAGCTGTTTTCATTTTTTGTATATTCCACATCATTCAACAATAGATTTATAATAGATTACAAGAAGAGAAGCAATAAAGTTAACTTTTAAAAATCAAAAACAAAGTAAGACTGAGAAACCTCAGATTAAACAGGAGGCGGAGTCCGTCGCTTTCCTGTACATACGCCATGGAAATCAGAGTGACGGGAACAATTTGCTTTCAAAAAGCAGAATCCTTCCAGCGGGAGCTTCTCCTGGGAGTCTTTGCTTAATTTAGCTAAATGGAGGATGGGGAGCAAAAATGTGAAATCTGGAAGCCCCTGTAAGAGTAAGAGCTCAGAGACCCTGCAAGACCTTTTCTCAATTCACTGTCACAGCCCTAAGGAGAAAGCAGATACAGTTGCTTCCATTTGACAGGGGAGAAAATCAAGGTCCAGGCAGACCAGAGTCCCCACCATTGGTCAGGTCAGATTCTGGACCTCAGGCCCCCCCAGCTTTTGGCCATTTCTTGCCCATCAGCCAGTGCCTTGAGCCTTTGGTTGGTCCCTGAGTGCGTGGGGGGTGAGAGGGGCAGCCTTTCTTACCCCTGAGTTTCGTGTAGCCTTGGTGACAATCCCAGAGTCAGCTGCTCAGTGAAGCAAGGGCAGGGCATGTGCAGCTTCAGCGCTGGGCTCGTGGCCTGGAGGTACCTACCTCAACCCCTTTTCTGCCACTTGATCAGAAGCAGCTGTCCTGGCGCAGACTTGCCTGCAGGGGCTGTGTGTCTTTCTGCGGGGGCAGGAGGAGTGGGTGGCCTTATCTCAGACACACAAACTGTCCCTGATTCACCACTGGATCTCCCAATGTCTGTGACAGCTCGGCCCAGAGGCCCCTTTCTTATACCACAGCTCCTATGACAGGCTAAGGCACCTTTAGTGTGGAACTATGTCCCCTGACCTTGGGTTCTAGGTCTTTCTGAACTTGGTTCAGGAGTAACTCCCCATCACAGCACAGAAGTAAAAATTCCACTTTCTGGTAATATCCGGTAACCTCCTGGACACATCTTTACTAACCTGAACTCAGCTGGTATCTTTATTAAAAATTCTGGAAAATTATATTTGTACTTTAATTGGTTTCCTGGAAGGAGGCCTAGAAGTTGAAGTTCACGTTTTAAGTCCATGGATTATAATGTGTGGCGGTCAGCTCCATACTGGGCCCAAGGAAATGTCCTAGTAAGGACTCCCAGTCATTCTCTGCAGCCTCTGTGTTCATCTGGGGCCCCCTGGGTCAGCACTCAGTCATAATGCAGTCACGTTCCCTTCTGAAGTAGATGTGAGGATGGAACGTCCCCTTCAGTTCACCCTGGTCCTCAGCGCCGAGCCCCCGTGCACCCCTGGGCGCAGAGCCTGTGCACTCAGGTGCACGTTCCTCTTGCTCCCTGCTGTGAAGAGTCACACAGGCTTTTCAGGTGGGTGACTATTTCCCTGCCCGCAGCGTCAGGGCCTGAATGGGCGTGCAGCCTTCCTCGGGTGGGTGCAGTGTGCTCACACTCCATCTCAGGTGGGCAGGAGAAGTCCCCAAACCTGGCCCCCATTTTCCAGTGCTTTCCTCTCCCAACATAAAGACCCTCAAGGCAGTGTAGCTGGACTGAAGTTCATGCCAGCCCTGCTGGCTGGCTGTGATTCACACCTGGCTCCTGGGAGCCCCAAGGCCCTGGACAGCTGCCTCTGCCTTTCTGTGATGCCACTGCTCCTGGCACATCCATTTGTGGCTGGTCATGCCTGAAGCTGCCCGCAGGCCCCTGCCCCAGGGAAGGCCTGGGGCCTCCTGACAGCTCTCAAAGCCATGTGGTCGAGTGGGAAGAACAAAGTCTTCCGGTGGGAGAGCTGTGCTTTAGTCTCAACTTCAGAACCACATGATCCTGGCAGGTACCTAACCTCTCAGAGCCTTTGTTTCCTCACCTCTAAGATAGCAAGGATGTCATTTGACTCACAAGGGTGTGAGTAACAGAGAATGCTCACCAAGCTCCCTCCACAGCAGGGGTTCACTAAAGGAAGGGCATCTTCCCCTTCTGTGTGCGGCAAGATGGAATAAAAAGCCCCGACATGGGGGGACCTCCTGGGCCGCACTGCAGTCACTCCCTGCCTCTGAAGACGCAGATGCCACCGCCCCATCCGGCAGGCATTCTACTTGGTTACACCTAAATTCTGTGTGTAGTGGTTAAAAATGTTCATCCCTGTGCATAACTGTAAAAAGATTTAAGGATTTTTGGTTTGAAATTTGTCTGAGCAAAGTCCATTGCACTTGCAATGTAGGAAGGACCTCAAGCTCATCTCACTGGGAAGAGAAAAAGGAGTTCATGTTGGGCTCTAGCTCCTTGGAGAACCAGGAAGGAGTAAGACTGACTCAAAACTGGGGATGAGTCAGTCATTTTTTGAAAAAGCTCAGCAAGCTATGGAATGGATGATTTAAAAAAATAAAGTCTTTAGATGCTCTTCTGTAGAGAACGGGGCCCGGGATTTGTGGCTGTGTCCCACTCCGATCTTGGTGCCTGGTCTTGGCTGGGGAGGAACAGAAGAATTTGTGGACTATGCCCATGTGACAGGAGCTTTGGGGAAAACATCTGGAAAAAGCTTCCGGGAACTGAAAAAACCACATCCGCCTGGCAGGGGACAGCTATCTACACGGAGTTTATTTTTGTTTGTTGCCTGGCTGGTTGACTGTGCTACTGAGTCCATGTTTCATTTGACAGAGAAATCCTGGCTCTTCCAGAATGAAGCAGGGACTTGGCTTCTTTAACACCCTGTGCAGATCAAATTGAGAGACGACGTTGAGCTCCTCCATTATTCCTTCCCATCCTGAGTCATTTTGCTCTCAAGTTTACTTGTGATTTTACAGTTTAAAGATTGCTGCATTTTACCTACGATTATAATAAATTCTACACCATATTGGAAGTATTTCTAAGCACTAGAATGTACTAGGCACTTGACAAACAGCAACTGGAAATAGCCAAAGTGGCAACTCTGAAGGAGAAAAAGAAATCGACATCTTTCTCATATTAGTGCTGGCAGCTGGCACCCGATAGTGCTTTAAGGTTAACCAAAGATTTTCACATTTTGGTTGGAAGTTCGTTTATCCTCTTGCTCAGCATGGAAGGGAATTGTGGTTATCCCCATTTTATAGATGTGAAAACTGAGGCTTAATGAAATGCCAACCCATGGGATGTTCAAATTTGCTTCTCCAGCTCTGCTGCGCCATGCGCGCAGGTAGAGAAGCCCTTCCTTGGCCTGAGGGGTCTGTCGCTTCTGCTGTCAGGAGAAAATAAAACTGCATCTTTGTGGGCAAAGAGAAACCAGTGGGGAGAGAATGTCAGCAACGTATTTCCCGAAACCAATTAGCACTTTATCATCGAATCATTTATCAGCCATGGACAGTGTGAGGGTTTTGTTGTTATTGTTGTTGTTTGGGGGGTTGGTGGGCTTTTCCCTATTAATTTAAACAGAGAAATCTGATGACTTCCTGACCGGGTTTCCTGCGATGCTGGCTTTTCCTGTCACACAGTTGCATCAGCTCCGAGCTGTTCTCAGCAGCTGCAGGGACTGGTCCGTCCTTCTTGCCTGGTCACTTCCATTTCTTCCCTGCAGTCAGCACTCCACTCAAACAGATGTCTGCCCCAGAGCTCAGAGTTGGAGAACCTCAACTCAGCGACTCAGCACACAGTTATTAACGAGGCGGCAGTCACAGGAAACAGCAGGGTCTGTGACCTGCAGACTCTCTGAACCCAGCCTGGTTACAGCGACTGTCCCTGGATGCCTAACTTCCAAAAAGAAAAGCTGTTGTCTCTGAAGGATTTCCAGAGAGCTCTTGCAAAGCAGATAATTCCCAACTTCCACTGTCAGGGCTGATAAATGGCTTAGTATGATTCACCCCAAGAATATAACACTGAGACGCACAATAGGCTCCTACGAGAAAAGAATTTTCTGACTGCAGATTTGTCAAAGTAAAAGTACCCCCTAATAACGTTTTGCTTGGAAGCTTGGTGACAGCTAAAATATAAAGCTGTAAGGGGCATTCCTCTTTTTAAAAGTAGTGGAAGGTTTTTTCCCCCAAATCTATTTCATCCTCTTTTTATTTCTAACCTTGCATGAAGCAAGAGAAATTTGCCCTGAATGTCCCTAGTAGTTAAATATTAGAGAAAAAGGCAAACGTCTCTAAAGAGGTCACATCCACGCAGGGGCTATGGCCACCTTGCTGGGGCATCTGAAACAAACTCTCTGCCCCTGAGCTGAAAGCAACCTTTTTTCTGTGCCCCAGGTAAGATTATTTTTACACTTTCGTGTGCCGAGGGAAAGTATAATGCCAAAGGGCTTCTTTTCTGAATGATTCCCCAATTTTATTGTCTTGCCCTAATGTATCATTGCTGGATGTTAATCCAGTTAGCTGCTGTCCTGGCATATTTGAGATAATTTATTAGACATGTTAAGATATATATTATGATGAACTTGCCAAAAGCTATGGAAGAGACTAAAGCTTGTCTTTTTAACTACAGAGCACATGCTATGTAAAATCTTTAATGTCATGAGCATGGCCCTATTCAATATTCTCTTTAGGGATGCTGCCAGGAATAAAGGTATTAAAAGCCTTATAGGCAAGAGAAAGCCAAAATGCCATTCTTTGGATTTTGAAGCTGGTGAAAGGGACACATCACTCAGTTCACAACTAGAACCTTCCCCACACCTTAATTAGCACACAGTATGAGGACTCGTCAATTTACTAGAACACCGAGATATTCGAAAGCTTGCTCCTGATTTGAATTTGGCTTTATGCAACAGATACAGAATTTTTAGTATATGACTAAAAATCAGTCTTTGCTATCCACGTACTATATGTTGGCTTTTCTTAGAAAATGAAACCACGGTGTAAAAGGAACTATTTCTAAGGGAGTCCAGGAAAGATGATGAGTCTAGGTTGCATTTCTTACTATTATGCCAGAAGTAGGTGTGGCTGTGTTCATATGTTATTACAACACTTGAATTTGGGAACAAATTGCCTGGATTGTCATGAAAATTTAAATTTAAAAAAAGCATAAAAGACAAACTAATATTAGGAGAAATCACTACCATGTTGCCTTTAAAGCAGGTACTTCATAGTTATAGAAAGATATGTTTTTTTACCCAGTTACTTCTTTCAAGAATTTATACTTTTGTGGCTTGAATGTGACAATACAGGTAGGGAACAATAACTTATGACAAAGGCTTAGGCTGGAATTTTATTCAGTAGACTCCATTTATGTGGCATAATGAACAATGTGCCCGAGGATCTGAGGTTTCTGGAGAGTGGAGTCTTACCGGGTCTTGGAGAATGGCTGGTGAGGTTTCTGGAGAGAATCTTACCGGGTCTTGGAGAATGGCTGGTGAGGTTTCTGGAGAGTGGAGTCTTACCGGGTCTTGGAGAATGGCTGGTGAGGTTTCTGGAGAGAGTCTTACCGGGTCTTGGAGAATGGCTGGTGATGTTTCTGGAGAGTGGAGTCTTACCCGGTCTTGGAGAATGGCTGGTGAGGTTTCTGGAGAGTGGAGTCTTACCGGGTCTTGGAAAATGCCTGGTGAGGTTTCTGGAGAGTGGAGTCTTACCAGGTCTTGGAGAATGGCTGGTGAAGTTTCTGGAGAGTGAAGTCTTATCCAGTCTTGGAGAATGGCTGGTGAGGTTTCTGGAGAGTGGAGTCTTACTGGGTCCTGAAGAATGGCTGGTGAGGTTTCTGGAGAGTGAAGTCTTATCCGGTCTTGGAGAATGGCTGGTGAAGTTTCTGGAGAGTGGAGTCTTACCGGGTCTTGGAGAATGGCTGGTGAGGATTCTGGAGAGTGGAGTCTTACCGGGTCTTGGAGAATGGCTGGTGAGGTTTCTGGAGAGTGGAGTCTTACCGGGTCTTGGAGAATGGCTGGTGAGGTTTCTGGAGAGTGGAGTCTTACCAGGTCTTGGAGAATGGCTGGGGAGGCCACGGCGTGGAAGTTGGGCTTGTTCTGTAAAGAAGGAGGTTGGCGAGGCCCAAGCAAGGGGCAGTGGGCTGGGTGCAAGTCATATGTGAATTACCTTGGGATCCTCTTCAGCTTTGATTATTGTAACCACTCAGAAAGTGTCACAAGTGAGTGAGCAAATAAATGAATAAACAAGGGAGCTGTTGGGTGTGATTCTGCCATCACGGAAAGTTTAAAGGCAGAGTGGACACCTAGCAAGCAGGATAACGTACCTGGTCTTGCCCGGCGCCTTCCCACCACCCTCTCCTGCATGGCTGGATTGGAGTGATGGTGGAGACCGTGTGGGGAGTCGGTTTCGTGCCTTGCTCATGGCCCATCGGCTCACCATTCATGCAAACCAGCTAACTGTTCTCTTCCTTCTTGAGCCATTAGTCGTTGGTGCCTGTTGTGCTCTTGGAATTGGGTAACTACTAAATACTTAGAATGCAGAAAGTATTCAAATACTTATAGGCAGGGATGGCATTATAATCAGAGGAATCTAATGCTTGTTACTATCAAATCTCCCTTGTCTCTTGAGATTTGAAATAATTTTAGATTATTTTAAATATTGGGAGGTTCGGGTTATCTATAATTTTTCAATACTTTCTTAGTCCCATGTGCAAATCCACTGAGACTCACAACTAATCCTAGTGTCTTTCCTAATTAACTTTAATATCTTCTAGAAATCAGTTCCCTTCCAGAATGAACTGATAATAGTTTGTCACAGCCCTGAGTTGCATATCATTGATTGAGGATGGTGGTTAGTCTCCTGGATCAGGTCTGGAGACACATATGTGTCCTAGGAAAACTTTCAGATACAGGAGAAGTTCCGATCAGTACCTTGATGAAGCGTATTTCTTCACAAAGAAAGGAACTGCTCTCAATTCCCTGTGTAATGTACCAATCTCTTCCGTACAGCTCCTTTCTACATTGGAAAAATTACAGTTTTTCTTGTGGACCACCATTTGAAGCTATTCAGCCTCATTTCGATAGCAGGAATAACCAACCTGTCAGGCTATGAAAGTTATAAAGATTTCAAAAGGAACTTTGTTAGAGCACTACAAGTAAGCCCTGGCTTACTGTCTTGGCATCCACAGAGCAGTGCTTCCATCTGAACATTAATTTATTTAGAGATTAGAATTATACTCCAGAGCTACTAACCCGAGACTGATAGAAGGCACTTGGGAGGGGGATGGTGCAAGGTTATCAGCTTGGCCATGGAGATCATTGTGATCTCAAAATATGACCAAGCTCAAGCATCCTATGGTAGCTTGTCTGCCATGTTCAGGGAACATAGTTGCTGGTATCAGTTTGGACAATTGATTGAAATCCAGTCATAATATCATCCTATAAATATCTCCATTGGGGGAGGATGGCCAGCCCCACTTCCTCACAAAGTGCTACAACCTGGGTTATGATCCCTGCTGCCTCAAAATGGGAAAATGTATTTGTAAAAATAGGGAGCGACACTGCTGTGCCGGCTGCCGCGGGAAGCGCACCCTGAGTTCTCAGCACCTCACGGCTTTAGAGGATTGCATCTCTTCCATGTGGCACTCCGGGGCTCTACACAGCAGGTGGCTTCCATCCTTAGAGTGAGTCAGAACCAAATGCATGTTTAGTCCCCCCATCTAAACTGAGACCATGGAATACCCTGACCTTAGCTCGCAGAGGGGAAGGAAAGGGCATGAAGAAGGACACGCTGTCAAATGCCATCAACAAAAAGTGACCTACATCGCTTTTGCTCATGTTCTATTGTCAAGAATTCCCTTCCATGGTCTAGGGGGTGCTGATCAGCCCCCGTGACCCACCTGAGTATGTGGGTCCTAGACCATGGAAGGGGAGTGTCACTTTGCTGGAACTTGGCTGCCTCTGCCACATGCCCACGTGGCCCTGGCATGTAGAGCAAGACATGCATTTCCCCAGCACCTCCAGCCTCCTGTGACGGTGCCAGGGAGGAAGCAATTTAACCTTCACAGACCTGAGTGCCATAGTGGCTGGCCCTGACCTGCAGGGGAGCCACGCGTCGCAGAACGCTGTAATGCATAATTATAGTCACTTGTGTTCTTCTATTCTTTGTCCTTTCCAGTAAAGATGATGGTATGCATTTCCATTACAAGCTACAGATCCTAAGAATTCACATTCTCTTGCACCACTTTGCCCAGACCACTAATAACGTCTGTAATGAGACTGTCTTAACGGGTTGACCTGGAAACCATCCAAAGATCATTTGTGTTTTGGTAAAGCACCTCTTCGTCGGGGTGCTGGCGTTACAGGATGTAGCAAAGGTGTCTCCCTTCCCGCTGCGTGTCTGAGCCCTGGTGCACGGAGGCTGACGGTGCACACCTGGTGCGCTCAGCCAGCGGGCTTGCACTCCGCCCACTGACCCTCGTGTCCCGGCTCTCCCTCTCAGGTACCCGTTCCCCATGGTGTTCAGCAGCTGCAGCAGGAAGGACCTGGAGAGCAGCCTGGAGAAGGGGATGGGGATGTGCCTCTTCAACCTGCCGGAACTCAAGCAGTCCTTCGGGGGCCAGAAGTGCGGCAATGGATACGTGGAGGAAGGAGAGGAGTGCGACTGTGGGGAGCCCGAGGTAAGAGAGCCGAGTCCAGAGCATCCTCGTGAGGACCCGGAAGACGTGTGCAGGAGGAGGAAAGTGCTGGAACTCAGGGAGGAGGGCAGGGGGGCTCCTTCTGTGTGGCCACCTTGAGTAAGCCCCACGAGTTAGGCTGGCTTTCTGGAATTTTAACCAATGCGTGGAATAAGTTGTTCCACTTACTTTAAAAAACTAAAAATAAATCTCTGTTGAAGGGTGCAGCGTGCTTGGCAAGATGAGGCTAAGAACAATCAGAAAGCATCTCTCTTTGAGTTGGGCGGAGGAGACAGCCTTGGAATTCTAGCTTCACACGGCTAATAAGCACATTTTCTTTCTCTCCGTGAGGCTTGCTACTAACAGGGAATTTGAATGAGCAGCCTTCATTTCTAACCAGGAGCTTCCTCCCCGTGGAAGTTCTCTCTGTATGCAGAACGCCTCGGAGGCGGCTGCCTCTGAGCCTGCAGCTTTCAGAAGCAATAAGCCAAAACAGCCCACATTTTCAACCAGCTCAGGACCTATTTAACCCTCTTTACCACCCAGTATCAGGAAATGTTCTTGTTCCTATTGGGCCCAAGATAAAGTTAATCAACACAAAAGTTGTAACAGCCGCTTTTTAATCTCTGCATAATCTCAAGAAGGAAAGAGACAGGACCCAGTGAAATCTAGTAAAACAAGAGCCCCCTCAAAGTTTGGAGGAGGTGGTGTTTAGAATAAATCAAAGTGAGTAGTTTGTAGAGCAGACAGTGTACGTGTGGGATTCCCTCCCCGAGAGCTAATGCAAGCTGAAATGGTAGACAAGTTCAAGGCGGGTTTAGCTAAATTCACAGGTGGGCTTCATAAGGGCTTAGGAAGAGTACATCTTAGAAGGCTGTTCTGAAAGAGGGATTCTAGGATGGGAGCAAAATTTTGCTGAAGCTCCAGAGCACCCTGTGTATTCCTGTATTCATCAAAAAAAACAAGTGGTTAGTAGAACCTTCATCATGTCTCCATCTCCATGTCCCTCAGGTTTTCCAGGCCTGTAGGAATGATCTCCATCTGACAGTCTCGCAAGAATGTTGGAGGTCTGTCAATATTGGGTGAGGTGAGGGGGGGTGTAGAGGTGGATTTATCACACTTATCTATGATAATGACATTGTCTTAGCAGTGTTTAACTCTGTTCACAGTGAGCAGGGAGGGGTTTCCGTGTAGAGGTGAATTCTAATTTATAGGGTTATAGAAACGCTTTTTAAGATTAGTGGAGGAACACTTCAAAGCATCATGGAATGGGGTATGCAAAGGGGAGATTTCTCAGAGGCCTTGCTAATTACTTACAGGAAAAAAAATGAAATTAGTTTAAATTACTCATATTCCTCAGGAGAGGCCACGTTGATTTACAATGGTTTGTCTTTGGTTTGATCTCTTTGTAATTGTTTGTTAATCTAAATAAATTTGACAGCTCTTCATGAAACCATGAACTCTCAGGTTTGGAGAGACTCCATTAGCAATCATCTGTTCCATTTATAGCCATCACCACCAACATTGCTGCCACCGTCACCACGACCACTGCTCATGTTATCACAGTTACCATCTCTAAAGTCATCACCATCCCCACCACCATCATCCCCACCATCACTACCCCTCCCCTACTATGATTACTAACCCCTCACCACCACCTCACCATCATCATAACCATTTCCATAGCTACCATCCCCACTTCCACCATGACCACCATGACCATCAGCCACATCACCACCAGCATCGATGTCAACAAATGCTTGAATACCTAAAATTTGCCAGCCACTCATGTTCTGACCCTCTCTGGGTCAGAGATTAAGAGGGAGTCCTGCAGCTTTGACAAAGCCCTTATTGCCTCTCCAGGTAACTCGTTGCATCACAGGGTAACCTTGAGTATTATAAATGCCTCCCTTCTGTAGAACCAGATTCTACCTTCATGGAATTCCCAGCTTTGTTTTATGCTTAAAATCCTCAAGTCCCAGGATAAGTTCTTAATGTTTGAAGAGAACTTTTATTCTCCTCATCTAAAGTTCTTCCTTCCAAGAAACTTTTCAAAGTCATAAGAAAACATTTTCTTTCTTCCTTTCTTTCTTTCTTCTCTCAGTCTAAAGAATGGACAACGCTTTTGTGTCACTTTTTAGTTTTTTTTTTTACTGTTCATAATTCCAACTCATCCTGTGTCTGGCTCTTCCGGCAGCCCATCTCCACGTCCAGTCTGCTTTGAGCAGAACTCCTAGTCATACCTGTTACCCAAGGGTCTTTCTGCCCCTGACTAGCGCTCAGGCCCTGGAGACCCTGGCCAAGCCTTTGCATCACATTGGCTCATGCCCATGTGCTGGCCCACAGAGGGACTCATCACGTCCAAGGGCAGTGCATGAAGGGCATCAGAACAGCCTCAGGCAGCACCCCACAGTCTCCAGCTTCTCCTCCCTCACCCCTAGAAATCATCTCCATTCTTTTCAAGAAGGTGCATTATAGGTTTCATCCCGGTTCATTGTGATTAAGAATTCACGTCTACTAACTACAACACAAGAGTGATGATGAGAGCTTTGCAGAGAATTCTCCAATGGTTTTATTATTCTTTCTCCTTTGGAGACTTAATATTCATTGGCTCTGTCAGATTTCTGTATAGAGTACTAAAATAATAAATGCATCAACAGATGAAGAATTTGTCTCTTCTAAGAAATATGGCACCTCAGAAGAAATAGATTCTGGGTAATTTAAAGACAAGTGATTGCTGAAGGCTCCCTGGACAGGGCACTGAATTTATGTCAACATCAGCACATCTTGACAACCCGCTCACTTTTCTAGCTAACAGGATTGGGAAAGCCGCCGTAATTCCTTGTTTAAAGTCCATAGGATGCCAGTAGCTTGCAAATACCTTTTAAACTTCGTTATCTTCCTCACATTATCAATCCCCTTTGAAGTCAAAGCCATTGGCTTGGCAGCATTTCCATCTGAGCTGCTGCTTATATCATTTGGTGATTTGAAGGAGACAGGGAGTTGCTTCTTAAGGAATTTAAGGACCCAGATATAGGATGTCTGATTTCACATGGATTTTTAAGGAAATCTTTCATTTGGCAAATGTATCATTAGTAGAGCCATTTAGACCGAAAGGGGCATGGCAGAATGGCTCTGAATTTCACAGCATTGACCAAAAACGCAATTAATGGGTTCTTTTAAAAAAACAAACTAAACAAGTTCCTAAATTTCTTAGAATTCATAAGTCTGAGTTCTAAACCATTATTATCATGAAAGTTGTAGCTGTGACTTCTGGTTGGTAGTTTTATCTTATTGTATATATTATACATTCCGGATGTTTATAAAGACCTCAAACAAGTCTAAAACTTAATGAGTCTGGAACAATAGAAGCAAATGTTAAACTCCGAAGGAGACCGTGATCGATGGAGGTTTACGCAGGATGCAGTTCAGTATCTGTGTTTGACATAAATCTTCTGGATTATTGACAAAATTTTACTAATTATGTTTATGATGCAAATGATAAAACTATTCAAAAAAGTGATTTTCAGGAGTAAAGTATGATACTGTTAAATAAGTATGTAATTAGTTTCACCCTTGCCGACAGCTTATAAATTTTTCAGAGTACATCTTGTATTGAATAAAATAAAATGACATTGGTAAATGAAGCAGTATTAAAACTCTGTGAACCGTTCCATCCTTCCATAATTACTGTTGCTTCTAAAATGTGTAAACTCCACAGTTAGTGGAGTGCTCTAGAATACATGGACTTCCTAAATTCACAAGATCAGTGGGTGTAGGCCTTTTGCTGAGAACTAAGCAAAAGTCCATCCCTCGTTTCTTTTTTGTTCTTGTTAAATCATAACTGTGCACATTTATAGGGTACAATGAACTTATTTGATATACAATGTGGAATGCTTAAATCAGACTGATCATTTTTGTTACAAAAAAGCATAGAATAATAAAGGCGTTAATTTTCTCTCCCCCTTTTGTTTCAGAGAGGACAACTTATCTAATGTTTGATTTGTGTTTAAATCCCCTGTAGTCAGTGGCCGCCGCAGGCCTCCTTCCAGCCACTTGGTCACTCTGGTGTCCATTTCTGACCCTCAGAGGGACCCTGTCAGGCTGGAGAGCCCATCCCAGCCGTGCCAAGCATGGTCTCATCCACAATGATTTAGTTAGCCTGCAGGGAACCGTGCTTCAAACACAACTGACCTGACTTCCTTTTTCTAGATCAAGAGGGTTCATTTTTGAGGAGTAAAGGTTTTATGCATCTGTGTATATTTGGGGATAAAATCTCAGAGTGCTCAGGAGATTCGAATGTAATCCATTGCACAGAGTCACATCTGCAGAGCCCCATGACGTAGGGGACTGGAGGAACCTGGACTTCCCTGGCCAGCCAGCTTTCCGTCCTGGCTCGCCTTTCACAAAGACGCTCGCGTGCTGCTGTCTCTTTCCAGGGACTCACAGACCCAGCGGCTCCTAGCACTTGACAGAAACCTTGCTTTCTTGCAGATAAAGGTAGTCCTTAGGCAGGCGTTCAGTGCAGGAGCTGGGCCTCCTGGTCTCTCCTCCCTTTTGCAGTCACGTAAGGTAAGACATTTGCCTACAGTGAGTGGGTGCCCAGTGAGACACTGTCAAACAATCCCATTCCATCTCCAGGAATGCGCGAATCCCTGCTGCAACGCCACCACCTGTACCCTGAAGCCGGACGCCGTGTGCGCACATGGGCTGTGCTGCGAAGACTGTCGGGTGAGTTCTCGGCAGGGAACTTGACCCCAAAGTCTCTGAAAGGTTTGAGAGGTTCAAATGCAATGCAGGGCCAGCTGTACAGCAAGGTGATTTCACAGCGCTCACGGCTGCAGAAACTATCACCCCTTCTCTATCCACCTCTTATTTTTTAATCTCCCAATCTTCAGGTGAAATGCACACTTTAATTGCTAGTCATCTGTGAAAAATTACGTACTTATGGGCCGAAACTCCCTGGACCATAAAACTCTTGCTCAACGTTACGTGTGCCATTTCTGCTATCGGAGGCACGAGTGGTTCTCCCATGCTAACAAGAAGAGCAGTGTGCATGGTCCCCACCCCCATCACTCAGCCTCACCCCAGGGCCATCTTCTTGATCCAGCAGCGCCTGCCTGCAGGGCTGAGAACCCATGAGGCTTGTTCCAGGGCTTCTATGTAAACATCTCAGTCTTAATGTCCTCCCAGCAGAAGGTGCCGGCCACCCAGCCCAGCCAAGAGTGGCAGTTTTCCGCGTTTGCCATTTCTGCTGCTGTGACTGCATTTGTCTTAGCAATTCTATGGTTTGCCCCGTTGCTCAGGGCTGATATCCGACAGAGTAGAAGGCTGTGCTTTTGATGCAAAGGTTCCAAGGGTAGAGTTTTATTTCTTTTTAATTAAGAAATTGATCTTGGCATTCTGCATACAGGAAACTCCCTCTTAGCTGCCTCGCACAAGCACAATGATTTAGAAGAGCATTATAGCATGTATTTTCAGCGTTAGAATACCCTTCACCCCCTTCCCAATGGTGAATAACTTATGGGGAGGGTAACAAGCAGCTGGCACTCCCTGGCACCCAGCAACTGGTGGGAAAAGGTGACTAGCAGGGGGTTGAGGGAAGGAAGGCTGAGCGTACGACCCGAGGATGCCCACAGAGGAAGGGAGGCAGGACCACGTGGTAATGCCTGGGTGTGGTCCACGTTATATATGGCTTTTAAACAGTTCCTTTCAACTCCAGATGTCGACAGGGCTCTTACCTCATTCCTTTACAGAGTACGTGGGGAGCCAAGCCCAGCACTTGGGGTAGGCCCTGGCCAAGCAGCCTCAGACAAACCACTCTGAGCCTTAATTTCTTCAACCACAAAAAGCTGAAACGTTGGTTAGCTGGCTTCTAACATCCTTCCCCTCTCCCTTGCTCTTCCTTAGTTCTTCCCATGAGTGCTGAAGAGAAGGTTCTAGTTCTATGATTTGATGACAAAGTATAATTTCTGTTGTGATTGTGCCCCCGGCGTTTTTGTTAATTTGCCCACAGATATTAATACTTTTAAGTACCAATTTCATCTTAGGACACTTGCTGATGTTGATAACCAGAGACCCTTTCTTTAAGAATCAGCCAGGCCAGCCACCAGTGCTCCCCTTGCTCCCCTTCACCAAGGTGACAGGTGTCAGGGACCAGCCCATCTGCTCCTCAAAAAACCCGTATGTTGCATCACATTGAAAAGGGGCTTCCCTTCGTTGGTCCTCCCCCTCTCAGACTGGAAAGGTGAACCTCAGAGCCTAGAGCGAGAACCTGATTATTTAGTGAGCCCTCTCTACTGTGAAAGGGACTTCCTTTGAGATCTTCACCCCTTTGGGCAAAGCTTCCATCGCATGGGTGCTGCTAAGAGCTGCCTTGCCCTTTCCCCGAGCCCGTGCTATGAGCAGCCCTCTCCTTCCAGCTGAAGCCAGCAGGAACAGCATGTAGGGGCTCCAGCAACTCCTGTGACCTGCCGGAGTTCTGCACGGGGACCAGTCCTCACTGCCCGGCCAGCGTGTACCTGCACGATGGCCACCCGTGTCAGGGAGTAGACGGCTACTGCTACAACGGCATCTGCCAGACCCACGAGCAGCAGTGCGTCACGCTCTGGGGACCAGGTATGTGGCTGCTGACTGCTGTGCTCTGGGAGAGGTGCTGGCAGGCCGAGCGGTGGGACCAGGGGAGCATGTTCACCCTAGGGGGCACCGTCCACGGCATCCAGAGCATGCAGTTAGGAATGATGGGCTGGGTGCCGGGAGGGGCTGGGCAGTGCTGGACCACGCTGCCTGGAGCCTTGAGGAATTTGGTGCAATCTAACAATAGAGGCCTGAGCATCTGCTGTGTGCCCCATGGAGTGACAGGGAGTGGGGGATCAGCCATGATGCAGCCCTCAGAGAGCTTAACATGTAGTTGAAGAGTCAGGCAGGGGACGGAACTTCCCACCACCACTCAACTGGGAGGATGCTCCTTTGTGCTCAGACGAGGTCCCCAACCAAGGACTGAGGGTGCCAGGAAGTCACTGCAGCTGAGGGCTCCATGGGGAAGGTCCCCGACTGCAGTTGACTCATTAGGAGGTCTGTGATCAGGAAGGACCGAGTACAGGCAGCAGCTCTCGGGCAAGGAGGCATGCAGGTCCCTCCACCTGGTCATGCTGGGCACCTGGCATGTTTTGTCTCTTCCCCCTCCAACACCTCCACCCTGAGGTAGGGAAAACAACTACAGTTTTATAAAAGGTGAGGCTAAAACTCTGAGTCCACAGTCAGTTTCCTAAGGTCACCAGGCTGGGGCTGAAGCCAGGTCACCGTCACCCAGTCCCCATGAGCACCTCCCATGGTGTATAGTCACACCAGGAGTGAGGTCTCAAACTGAAGTTCCCCCAGGCTCTAAAATTAGGCAGAAATTCAGATGCAAAAGGGGGGAGAGCCAGCCCCCTGCAGGTGCCTCTCCCCCATGTCCCGCCTCCTGGGGTCAGACCCACAGTGAGCCTCATTGCCCCAGCAGCCACTGGGATCTGACACCTGTCAGATTCCGGCTCTGAATCCTATGGAGAGAGTCTTCCAAGAGTGTGGGTCCACCCTACCTACTTATTCTCTCTCTTTCCCTCCGGGCCACGTGGCCTAGGCCTTTGCTTGCTCCCTCCCCCCACTAGCTGTCAGTCATGGCCAGAGATCCCAGCTCTGCATGGCCACTGTGCTGAGCCAGGCCCAGGCCGAGAGCCAGGTGAGCTCAGGCAGGGTCTCCGGGGAGGGAGCTCGGATCAGGACCTTTGCCAGACTTTTGTTGCAAGGTTTTGGTTTCAGGAGTGAGGAGGGAAGTAAACAGAGCAGAGAAAGACAACTAAACCCAAATGTGATGTTAAAGTGTCAGCCAAGGACAGGATGGGCGTGTCTTGGGGCTGGGCCTTCCTGGGGAGCCACCACCCCTGCACTGGGAGCTTGCTGAGGTACGGGAGAGGCAGCCCAGTGGGGTGAGGAGGGCGAGGCAGCTGCGTTTACCTGCCCCTCTGAGGAGCCCTTCCACTGCTCCTGGGATTCTCAGAGGAGGTGGCCAGGTGGGACGAGGGGCTTAGAGGCCATCTCAGCAAAGGGGGAGCTGGGGACCCTACTGAAATGACAGGCATTAAGTAGGGGCTCACTGAACACATGTTATGTGTTGCCACACAGGCTCTATATGGTTTGGTGACTTCAGACGCCTTTTAGCCAAGTGAGGTCACTTTGGGACTGTGGCTACTGCTGCGCCAGATCTTCATGCCATAATGCATCCCTAGTGGCCGTCGCCTTCCCAGCCCGCTCCAGAGTCAGTAATCTGCCCTTCTCAAGTTACAGGGGCCTTTAAGATGCTTCTTTCCAAGGAGCATTCCCGGCCAGAGCACACACGGCACTCGAGCTTTGGGACCGGGATGTGTTCTTTAATGCCCTGCTGCACTGTAACATCTGGCCCCATTTCCAAAGTGAGGTCAGATGGAACTTGGCCGTTCAGTCTGAGCCACCGGCACCGTGTGACTCAGCTGGCTGTGTGCCTCTGATTCATGGTGACCAGGCTGGTATTTATTATCTCATCAGACTAGACCTTTTCAAGCTGCCTGGCCAGAGGGAGAGGAGAGCCCCAGACAGGCAGACAGACTGACAGCCTGACCCGCAGACTCAGCTTTCTATAACCGAGAGCCACAGGAAGTTACCTGCTTTGAACTCTCATAATCCTCCTGACTGTGGGTGCAATGGAGGCCTGACTCCCTGGACGCTGCGTCCCCTTCCTGAGGAGGGGGCGTCCCTGGGTGCTCCCGGCTCAGCTCTTCCTTCTCTCTTCGACCACCCCCATCCCCAGTAATAGGAGAGGCCTTTGCCTGGGAGTGCTGGGTTTGGGTTTGTCACAAGTGACACATTGCACGCAGCACTAACCCCCCATGGCATCAGGCCTGCTGGGAATGCTGTGCTTTGGGGAAGCAGGCTTCCCTTCAGGGAGACTGCTCAGAGTCCCTGGAAACCAAGACCCTTGGGCTTGTGACTTCCTGGCTTGTGGTCTGCATCTGTCTGTAAGCCCCTTCTCAGTCCTTCAGATCACCACACGAACTCCCCTCGGCGATAGAGGACACGGAGGGCCACCACAGGCCTTGACACCCCCCCTTTGCAGGTGCAGCACACATATTCCCCTCTGTGCCCACTCTGCTCAGTTTCCTTTAAGGGGACTGTCCAGGTCTCCTGCGGCCACCATAACAGATTCCCACACACCTGGTGGCATGCAGCAATGCAAATTTATCATCTGACAGTTCTGGAGGTGGTAAATCCTAAATCTAGATGTGGACAGGGCCGCGTTGCTCCTGGAGGCTCCAGGGAGAATCCGTGCCCTTGCCTTTTCCAGCTTGCAGAGCTCTCTCCCCCGACTCCTGACGCCTTCCTCCCCCCTCACATCCCGGTCTCTCTGTCCGGCTTCCGCTTCTGTAGTCACCTCTGCTTCTCTGACCCTGACCCTCCTGCCTCCTGCTTAGAAGTACCCGGGTGCTTTTTATTCCATTTTTGAGATACTTTGCTAAGAAGAATATGTTCCAGCTCCATCCATGTAAACATGAAAGAGGTAAAGTCTCCATCTTTCTTTAAGGCTGCATAGTATTCCATGGTGTACATGTACCACAATTTATTAATCCATTTGTGGATTGATGGGCACTTGAAGCTATAACCCAGTTATAACCTAAGAATATGGGGAAGGGGGAGAAGGAGGGGAGGGTGGGGGGAGGTGGGCAGAGGGAGGGTGATTGGTGGGATTACACCTGCGGTGCATCTTACAAGGGTCCATGTGAAACTTAGTAAATGTAGAATATAATTGTCTTAACACAGTAACTAAGAAAATGCCAGGAAGGCTATGTTAACCAGTGTGATGAAAATGTGTCAAACTGTTTATAAAACCAGTGTATGGTGCCCCATGATCGCATTGATGTACACAGCTATGATTTAATAGTAATAATAAAAAAAGAAGAAGTACCCGGGTGATTACATAGGACCCGCCCAAATCCTCCCAGATAACCTCTTTCCCATCTCAATACCCTGTGCATAATCACATCTTCTAAGTCCCTTTTGCTATGTAAGGCTATGTATTCACAGGTTAGACTCCAGATTGGGGTGTGGACTTTGTGGGGTGCCATAGGCATTGAACAGACCACTTACTCTCTGGACAACCTCCACCCAGTTGCTCAACATGGTTGTGCCTCATCTGAAAATAGGGGTAGTGACCTCCCTGCCCCTGGGTGTACTATCACCCTCCAACACAGCTTGTCATCTGTCCTATGAAACATATCACAAGTAGCTCCATGCCAGGGGCACGGCACTGGGTATATGTAAACCCCACACAGTGCAACTGCACTCACAGGATGCTCAGGCTACTGAGGAAGGTGCTCGAGTCCTCAGGGTTTGACAAAGGGCTGAGAGGGGATGGTGGGCCATGCGTGGTGGGGTAGACAGGACCATCCAGCCAGGAGCCTTTGGGAGGGATATGTCCAGATACAGAATAGCATAGGTCAGGGCACACAGGGACAGTGGGGCCAAGCAAGGAATATGCAGATGGTTCTGCTTGTGTGGAGCTTGGGCTATGACTTGGAGAGCAGAGACCCTCAGCCGCCACCCATTCCCTCCTTTATTAAGGATTCATTGATGTCCTGCTGTGTGTAAGAGGCTGGCAGCAGAACCCCGATTCTACCAGAGTGACACACTCCCCACAGCCCCACACCTCTGCCTGGACCTGTGGCGGAGTCAGGATGTGACTCCATCTCAGAGTCCTGGGAAGGAAGCTTCCACCCCAGACAGATGCAGTCCTGGGGGCAGACGTGACTTCCCGGGCCCGGCCCCCAGCCAGACAGATGTGGACCAGCTTGAGAGCGTCTTCCTGCTTTCTTCCCGTGTTGCCTTTGGATTCGCTTTCCATGATTCAGAGACGGCAACTGACGGACGGTCAGAGACGCATTTTCTCTACAGTGTTTGGTTTCCTCAGCCCTTCGCAGATACTCCTGTCTGGAGCGCATTTGCCTGGGGTCACTGCAGGCTGCTGGGAAGCACAGGAACTCAGAGCTATAGGAGTCACCGAGTTCTCACTTTGCCAGCTCTGGACATTTCCACCCCAGTGACCTGGCTGAGTGGTTGAGTCATCCAGAATTCTCTGGTTACAGTCAGGATGTCCGTTATTCACTGTCTAGATCTGGCTACCCAAATGCTGACCGGATGAAACTCTTCCTTCCAACCAGCTATTCCCTTTTGAAATGGGGCTTTTCTCAATCCAGCATTATATTTCAATAAAATAATCCTGCTTCCAAATCTCTCTACAAATAAAATGATAGAAAATTTGAAACATATGCCTGCAACTCCTAACGGCAAAGTAATATACTTTCAGAATATCTTCGGGGGGTTTTGTTCATTTGTTTGTTTTTTTACTGTTACCATTGTTGATAGTATTCTTGTTGGCTGAGAGTGTAATTTTTTTCTTGCTGATTTTCTCCCACAATTCTTGAGTCTCAAGACTTTATGTCCTGATGTCAAACATATTAACTGCTCTCGGCAGTTCAGACTGTGTGGCTGGTGTTCAGCTCTCTTTGTCCAGTTTGGTGTTAATATCCACAAAGATTTTCTGTCAATATGACATGACCTCTATGCCTGCTGAAACACAGCTGGACATTTTTCTTTAGGCAGCAAATTTACTTCTGCCAATGCTGTTTGTCAGAACCGCTAGCATTGTTACTAAAAACATTCCTTGGCAATTAATCTTACCAATAACTACCTGTCTAAAGTCACAAACAATTTGCATCAGAAAAGTCCTGAAACATGTTAGTTTCCCCGGTTTTATCGCTGTCTAGAATCCAGTGTCATCTGATTTACGCAGTGTGGGCTGGCCAGACAAGTTTTATGGGCTGGTGAATACTCAGTGTTTATCTGCGAGGCTAGTTTAAATGACCTTGGTTTATAGTGACCCATGTGGGGCCATGGATTTACCAGCCACCTTCAACTTCTGTGGCCACATATGGGAAAAAGATATTTTTACAGAGAGTCAGATTGTTTAGAAGTCAAAAAAGGCTCCCTTTTGTCCCATTGCATGAGGAGGAAATGATAAAACATATTCAGTCGGACTTCATTTTCTGATGAATACAGAGGTTTTCTTAAAGAAGAGGGGGGGGAGCAAAACAGCCGCCAACTGTTTGTAAAAGTGCTATTGTCTACGGATATTAGTGACAGGGGTTAGAGAAATTAGTGACAGAGGGAGGGCCGATTTGATTCAACTGGAGAAGTTCATTTGCATAATAGAGTCATTTTAAAGTAAAAGATTAGATTGAGTAAATTGTGGGCATAATTCAAGATGCCATCATCTCTCTTTCAAAAGACATAATGACATTGGGAACTTCCAAACTACAATTACAAATATAAGTTATATCACTCTGAAGACAAAACTGGTAATTAAAATCCATCACTCCCCACATAATTATAAAATACAGCATGATGTCAGAATTCCCTCTGAAAGGCTAAATTTTATCTTTTGATAATGGCAAAACATCTAAGTGTTCTATTATTAAGAACTGAAGACTTGAAATTGATGTATTATAATATGGTGGTAATAAGAAAACTGTCGTCATTCTTTCCAAATGACAGGAAAGCTGTCATTTTCCTTAAGACATGAAGACAGATTTTTAAGTGCAGCAACTTTGATGCCAATCTGTGCCTTTGCAATATCTTACGAGTGGATAGAAGTCATTTACACCTTTTAAATTATTGACCATTCTGTCTCTGAGGTAAATGACAGATGGCAGCTCACACACACAAAAAGCCCCTTGAGACACTTAGCTGGAGCCTTCCCTGCAGTCCTCACTGGGATCGGCAGGTCTCAGACAGACTAGTGTGTGAGATTTGTGCTGCTGAAGCCACTTCCTTTAATGATGTGTTCTGATGCAAGAGCCGCTTCTGCTCCCAAGGGCAGCGCCGAACCCTCTTTTGGTGTCACTGCTCAGGGTTTTTTTTTTTTAACTTTACCTAAACATTGAGGGAATAGTGTTTCTCTGTTTAGGAAGTAAAATGTCTGTCTTTTCATGACCTTACCTAAGACAGCACCACCTTACCTAAGACAGCACCGGAACACTTTATTGATATAAATAAATAAGTGAAAATCCAGAGACACAGAAAAGATAAGCCCAAACGATGTCCATCGACTCAAGCTGCTTCCTTCTACAGAAACACAGCTGATGTCCTCAGGGGCAGGCGTTGAAGAGGGAAGGAGCTTCCCTCAAGCCTCTTTTCCTTGCTCGCTCTTGGAGCACACCTGCTGTGTTCAGGCCTGAGGCACCATTCCTGCCCATGGGGGTCTTTATAATCAGGCAGGCACTTGGGAGGATCCCAAGAGGGGACAGCAAGTGTAGCAACTCAAGGGTCTTTTACTCGAGGTCTCCTGCTGCCTCTTTGAGTGATACCTGGCGCCAGCTCAGCTGAGAATCCGGAGCCCAGGTCACAGGGAGGAGAAGGGAGGAGAGCCAGCCCCAGCCTCCAGGGGAAAGTGGTGACCAAGGATGGCCCTGAAGGACACAGCAGCCCTGGGCCTCATCCAGCCCCAGGCAGGGCTGTGCTCCATCCCCCTCCCACCTTGCCCTTTCGCACTGGATTAAAGCCACAGCAAGCTCAGAAAGTGGGTGAAAGTTGCCAGTCCCTGAGTGCTTGAGGATGGGGAATGCAAAAGAGCTTATCCATCCAGGTCGACAGTGAGTCACCATCACGCTGCCTCCATTCTCCAAGGAAGAATGAAGAATGGACAACGTAGATGATACGTTCGGGGCTCTGATTCCACAGAGATCCATCTGTCCAGTCCCCATGTTCACAAGGCTGATGAAATAACGACATGCCTCTCGTGCAAGCATCAGTTTTCTTTGCCACATTGCAGGGGTCCACGTCACTGCCACACCCTGTGGACAGCGTGTACTGGCCATGCGTCAGCACTAGAGTAAGACACAGCATCTTCTCTCTTGCATGTTTTAAGTAAAAGCTCGAATGAATAAAACTCTTAGAAAAAGACCAACCATTTTTGCTCTCCTGGTGGGAGACAGAAAGTTAACCTTTAGAACCCTGGTTCATCCTTTCCACTGGACAAATTAATAGCATCGTGAAGTCAGTTATACTGGTCAAACTTCGCTGAGCTTTATTTCTTTAGAAACTAACTCCTCCCCCAGAAGTTTCCAAATCCTTCAGAATTTTTCATTTCTTTTCCTGAATCAGTAGACATTCAACAAAAAGGCATAATCATGTCTACCACTTCTGTGTATTGCTCTTCTCTTTGGAGGGAAACCCCACTGGGTATGCTCAGATTTAGGGGATGGGTTGTCAGCCAATTCAGTTCATCACCTGGGATACAAGCATGGGGTTGCTGGTGTCCCACCCTGACGAGTTCTACTTTGGAAAAGGATTTGGTAAAGAAGAAGCCAGGTCCAGGAGCTGGCAGGTCTCAGTGGAGCACATGGGTGATTCTGGAGAGGGACAGATGGAGGGATGACAGGGACAGAGGTCTGGGGCCCACTGGGTGGTTCTAAGAGGGATGCAGCACAGGGTCAGGGCTGGCTAGAGGGATTTTGACTTTAGATCCATGAGTCAAACCCAACTTTGTGATCTCCGGCAGGTTGCTGTAACACTGAGCCTTAGTATCAAATCTGTGAAATGGGGATATGTGGGCCTTACAGGGAGGTTCTTAGTTCTTACAGGGAGACTGTAAGGATCAAAGATTCAGCATCGTGAACCCAGCACAAACCCAAGAGTGGAGGTGCCCAACAAGTAGCGTGTTGATGATCCGAAATGCGCCGTTCACTTAAAGTCTTTGTTTGCTAAGAGCAAAGAAAGGAAATGCAGGGAAGATGGTCTTTGTTCCCAAAGGCTTGGGGACATAGAAAGGAGTGAAACTCAAGGGTCTTTACTGGAGGTCTCCTGCTGCCTCTTTGAGTGGCACCTGGTGCCAACTCAGCTGAGAATCCGGAGCCCAGGTCGCAGCAGGCCGGGAGGGCCCAGAGCCAGCCAGGACTCAGGGTGCCAGGCAGGGGGGCTCACGCACTGAAGTGAGGGGGGGTGGTACAGGGAAGTGGAAATCCTCGAGCTGCAATGATAGTTTTGATTTCTACGCAAAAGATGAGCAAAAACCACCAGGGTTTCAGATGAGATTCTCTTCTTCCCTCTTCCTTCCCCAAGGTGTCCAGTTATTCAACATTCTCCACTAGTCCTCTTGATGTGCCAGGCCCTGGGGACCAGAATCTGTGAGAGAAATGGCTGGAGATCCCACTGACACAGCGTGAGCTGATACACGTGTGCTAAGCCTTCTCACATTCTCCCAGCCCCGAAGCCTGGAGCCAAGCCCACCCCAGGATGCACCGCCGTCCCCATGGTCATTGGTTCCCTGTGGGCCTGCCATGTGCCAGTGCTCTGTGCACTGACTCAGTGAGCCTCACGGTACCGCAGAATTAGCTCCTTGTCCCCTTTAATGAAGGAGGAGACAGAGTCCCAAGGGCTTATGTCACAAGGTCCCATTGCACATTGGGACCAAGCCCTTGCTCTTCCACTGCAGTGTGTCCACTGAGGACAGAACTCAAACAGGAGCAGACATTGCAAACAAGTTAGGACTCGACACACATTTGTTTTTCTTGGATCCCACGTGTCCCCAGTTAGAAAACAAAACTCCCTGCAGAGGCCAGCAGAAAGAACCAGGTCTGAATGACCTCAATCCCTCGGCCACAACTTTTGAACATCATGGTCCAGCTGGGAAGACCTTTTGGATCCAGTCCACCTCTGTCCATGCTGGCTCATCAAGGTTGGGTTGTATAAAAAACAAGCATGTTCATCACACATTCAATTCTTATTCCTAACTTGTGATGTCAAACTATACCTTTGGTTATTCTAGTAAAAGAAGCTTGGAAAGATCACTTTGCTAAGCAGTAGAATGGGTGACGAGGTTGTGGAGGTGGTTCATACACACCAGAGGACAGACGGAGAAAGTGCCAGAAGAGGGTACTAAAAGTGCCTAAAAACAAGATTCCCAGAGACAGCATCACAACAGAATCAAAAGGTTGACATCAGAACAAGCCAGAAGTGCCAGGGGTATGTCACAGAAAACAAAAAGACCTTGAGACCAAAGGAAAAATAAAGAATCTAAATAAAACGATTACATGATTTGGGAGAACAAAAAGAAAGGCCGTGTTAATTAAACTGTGGTTTTCTTCACAATCTCTCATCAGGTTTATTGACAGCATGTTATACGACTCCTGGCTGTGCCGTCCATGTTGCTAAAACCTCGCATGTTCAAATTGGCCATAAACGTTTCTGTGGGATTTTATCTTTGGGAAAATGGCAGCTCTCCTGAAATTCCAGGTGGCCTTGCGCTTCCCCAGTGCTTCGGAGTTACCGGTGCACACCAAGGCTGTTTCGTATCCCTAGTGAGTTAGGAGTGGCTGCAACTCACGTGCTGCTCGTTTTCTAAGCCTCACTATTTGGGGCATTCAAATTGTACACACACCCTGACCCAGAAGCCTGTGCTTTCTGCATTTGGATTCCCAAGTAGTGAGCCTGTGTCGCTTTTCTGCCTCCAAAATGCTTTTATACTTTTTTGAAGAGTGTTTTCACACTTTCACTTGATTTCCTGTTATAATTTTAGCCCCTTTGTTGGTCATTTATGTATCTGCCGTGCCCTGGCTTTGCCATTGCACTAGCAGTGTCCTGGGTCCCTGCTGTGGTCTGTCCCTCCCTCTCCTCTTTCCTCTCCTTGTCTTGCCCTGAGCACCCCAGCACGTGACCCTTGACCTCCTCTATCCTCCTCCTGCTTTCATGAGCTACTTGTGAGCTCACACATGTCAGACAGCTCAGAAATCTGCTTATGGCTCCCTATAAGGATAACAGAGTTATTGATTAACATATTTGAATTGCAGCCCATATATAGTTTTTTAAGTCGCCATAATCCCGGAAGAAAAATTACTAGTAAGGGTGGCAGGATCCATGTAACATGAAAACACCATTGCATTCAGAGACAGGGTATTATCAGCCCAGTCCCCGAGCTCAGAATCCAGTAGAAGTTTCTAGTGTTGCTTTGTCCTGGTCTCCTGAAGGATGGAAAGAAGGAACAAGGCCATTTCCCGCCTGACTTCACAGCCCTGCAGAGGGCAGCTGCAGCTGCCTGCCCCATCTCCACCAAATCTGGCATCACTTGAGCTGCAGGGACCGGTTGTCTTCTGCTCTCTGCCCCTAAGGCCCAGCCTGGGGAGACCTTTCTGACACTGGAGCAGTCTGGGGACCCTCAGCCAGCTTGCAAATCCAAGCAGTGCCTTGAACCCTTGATGTCCTAGTTTTCTTATCCATAAAATGGGATGAGACCCCCCTGCAGGATTAAGTGGTGGGATTCAGCTCATGGCCTCTTCTCTTAGAGGTTTGTCCTGACTAGCCTGTATTTAAAAACCAACAGCGGCCTGGACTGCCTTCCTCTTCTTCCTCCACAGCACTCCAACACTGGCATGCTCAGACACATGGTCACGTGTTTTCTGTTCTCCTTGCAATTTTCAAGTGAGCAGGAGTTTTGTCCAGTTTGGTCACTGCTGTGGGGGGGGGGCGGGGGCCCCCGCGGGCGGGGGGGGGGGGCGGGGGGGGGTGGGTGGTGTGTGTGGGGGGTGGTGGGGGGGGGGGGGGGGGGGGGGGGGGGGGGCGCAGGCCTGCCCCAGCTGAGAGGCTCAGTCCTCAGACTGC
>CAUYPK010160819.1:0-25085 GCA_963574355.1 Loris lydekkerianus | reverse complement strand
CCTTTTTAGGCAAAGTCTTCCTTTTAAAAATAATGACAGGTCTCAGCTTAGTTCCATTAGCTAAACATGTAAATGGTTAAAAATCCTGAATCCTTATACTCCAAAACCCCTGATTATAAGGATTCAGAATTTATAAACATTTATTTACAAGACTTTACTGCTTTAAATGGGGTTTTCACTTAATTAAATGTGCCATTAAATATTGTGGGTTAAATAGTTCAGTGGAGTACAGTTCAGTTCAGCCACCTACCTCTTCAGCTCAGCCGTGACTTGTGGACTAAGCTGAAGCACCACCCCCTCAAGCAGACGGCAGAAGACGACTGGAGACTATGTGCATTTGATTAGGTGCGTGCACACCGAATCAACCTGTATGACCCGAGTATAAGCCAAGTTCGGGTTTTCGGCATGCTGAAAAAACTTGGCTTATACTCGAGTATATACGGTAATTTAGAGAATTCCCACCTATACAATTGACCTTCATTAAACATGGACTCAGCTATTGTTTACATTTCCGAGGAAATTTATAAAAGTCTGGGATAATTCAAGACTTTGGGCCCAGTTCACATCTCAACCCCATTGGCCCACATCCCTTTATTTAAACAGTAGACTCTTCACAAACATTGGTAATAACAGTGATTATAAACCTAGAAGTTTATCATAGAACTTGATTACTTAAACATTGTCATTTATGTGACCTCTTGTCTTAGTTTTTGTATGTAAAATTTGAGAATAAAACAAAATACAAATTCTGACATGTAATATTTTTAGTTGGCAAGTACAAATTTTAGTTCATACATGAAATTATTCTTAAATTCAAATAATATCTTTAACTTTGAAACTTATTCTTTAGTTTTGAAATAAATGTTAATTTAAGAACAGATCAAGAAAATAAGAGTTTGTTGTTTAGTACTGCAAATAGGGCACTATGTAGAAATAAATTTTTTCTTCTTTTTAAAAACATTAATTTCACTACATTTTTCTTTTTTGTACTATCCTATGTATTTTATATTGACATATAAATAGCAGTAAATGAAGAATTTTTACTGTCAGTTTCTTTCCTGGCTATAATTGCTTTATTTCACAATCATTATTAAAAATATTGTTATCACACAGAGGACAAGGTATTAAGAAATGATTCCGGCTTGGCATCTTGTGGCTCAAGCAGCTAAGGCGCCAGCCACATACATCTGAGCTGGCAGGTTCGAATCCAGCCCAGGCCCGCCAAACAACAATGACGGCTGCAACCAAAAATAGCTGGGTGGTGTAGCAGGCGCCTGTAATCCCAGCTACTTGGGAGGCAGAGGCAAAAGAATCGCTTGAGCCCAGGAGGTGGAGGTTGCTGTGAGCTGTGATGCCATGGCATTCTACCCAGGGTGACAGCTTAAGGCTCTGTCTCAAAAAAAAAAAAAAAGAAAAAGAAAAGAAATGATTGCTCTGTGTGTCAGGTATTCTGAGTACATCGCTGGGCCCAAATGATGACCTAGTGAATGGTATCCAAATTTTAAGGTTTTAGTATGTGTTTTATATTTGGAATTTTTGCATACTCCACGAGGAACTATTTCTTTGACACACCATTCATGTGCTAAAATTGAATATCAGGGATTATATACATGTGTTTTAAAACAGAAAAATGATTCAGTATTCCAAGTCTAGTACATAATTATGCTCTAAAACCTAGCAAGTACATATCCATGTGTTTATTTGATAGAATCCTAATTGAACATTTAGCAAATTGAATATTTAATGAATGTTTACAGTGTGTGGAATACCATTCTCTTTGCTTTATATGTATTTTTTTCATAGCAGTCCTGATTGGGAAGATATTCCTATTATCAATCTCATTTTACAGATGAAGAAACTGAGGCACAGAGGGATTAAGTAGCTTGCTTAAAATTACACTAGTAAGTGTAGGAACCAAGATTCAACCTTGGGTCTGACTTCCAAGTTCAGCCCTGATGCCTCACTCCCTCACGTATACACAAAGCTGTGCCTTAAAAAGTTTGAGAAATCATTAAGTAGTAGGAAAAATATTCTGGATTTCAGGGTTCCACCTATAATTCATTCTGTAACTTTAAGTAATGCAAGTAAGGGAATGTCTTGGGTTACAAATGAGATAGTACTGTGGAGAACTATGAAGTTATATTTTGAGCACAGAAATAGTGACGTACAGGCAGCCTCTGAGCTATCCATGTCTCCTACATGGTAAACTTGCATTTACCAAGGAAGGCTGTTAAAGTGGTTCTCCAAGTTACAAACATCTGACTGACGTTCAACTCACACTTAGGAATGGAGGTTAGTAGGTAAATGTAGTTGTTCCAGCTTACACACAAATTCAACTGAAGAACAAATCTACAGAACCTATCTCATTTGTAACCTGAAAACTACTTATATTTTATCCAGTTTATTTCATTGTTGACCGTGTGACCATCATAACATGTTTACTTTTTCTGGTTAGTGTAATACTCTTTAAGTACCTACATGTTAACATTGACAGAAATTGAATTGTACACTTTTAATGTATCATTTATGCCAAGACTAGAGAGAGGGATGGGAGGACTTGACTACTTTATATAGCCCTAAGAAGATCAAGGAAATAGCTCAGAACACCCTAATTATATAAAAGTGACATAAACAAATACTATTATAAATTTTTATTCAAGCCATTTGTTCGAATGCAGCAATATTTCAGAAGTTTATGGTCTTTCTATAATCAGTAATACAAATAGTGAATGTAAAAGGTTTAAGAATAAAACATGTTTTACAACTACAAGACATCAAAACTTTACCTTCAAATTCAATTATGTTGGTTTCTTTATTTTTTCTGGTTCACTTTTAGTCTGTTAGATAAAAGTCAATCATAGAATCATAAACATTTAGAGAGCTTCTAGATGAGGACTGTTCCTCACTTCTTTCCATTGGCCCCCTTATTTCAGAGAAAAAGGAAATAAGGATTGAAAACCTGGAAAAGGCATTTTGTGATCTAAAGAGAGAACCAGATTTTTATTAGAGTGAACTGCACAGAAGTGAAAAATAAATCTAGAGTAAAAAGGGTTTGTCCTCAAAGAAATGGACTTTCTAGTAGGTATGGTTGATGGGTGTGGGGCAAAGGGAGAAGACTGAGAAGTTGAAGAATTGATTGTAAAGTGAGTCTGGTTAGAATGAAGGTGTGGAAATCAGAGGCAAAGGAAAAAAAGAGGCTTTTATTCATGGAGGTGAGCAAATAAAATGAAAATGAAAGGAGCATTTGAGTAGGAGGTGAAGTAGACACATGTTAGAGGAAAATCAGGACCATTAAGATGCATCTCTATAAACAAGGAAATATGACGGATCACCGGTTACATATACTGAGGAAAATGGGGGGATGATAATTACCTCAGGCCTGAGAAGGGCACACACATGTGAAAAGTAATATGGCTAATTGGCCCCATTATTTCCTTTTTTAGTTTTTTTGGCCAGAGCCAGGCTTGGACCCGCTACCGCCGGTATATGGGGCCGGTGCCCTACTCCTTGAGCCACAGGCACTGCCCAGGCCCCTTATTTCAGAGATGTTTTCTTAGGACACTGTTCAGAGACCTGTCTTCTTTGGGTGTTAATTTTAGATTGATGTTTCTAGGCTTCAAGGACATAGGAAATCTCTAGGGAGACCTAGGTATGAGGGATAACTGAAAGAGTGGTTGAGTGGGGAGCATGAGGATTTTCTCTCCTTCACGTTTCTATACAGAGCTATAGCAATAGCGTTTTGTAGGAGACATGCGTAATTCAAGAATATTTCTGGAAGCGAAGAATGGAAAGTTTGATATTGCCATGTGGCAGCAGCTTAAAAGAGTTTATAAATCACTCACTAAATAGCTTTGAAACTGATTCTTGATGAATTATTAACTTGGGGGAATTTGGTTTTACTTTGAATTTAGCATATAAAGTGAATATTATCAAATCATTTTATATTTGCATAGAATGCAACCATGCACTATTTAATTTTTCCAGTTAAGAGTAATAATGACAGCTAATACTTGATGCATGCTTCCTATGTTCAGCTACTTGATACGTATAAATCCATTCTATACTTAGATAACCCTGTGAAGAAGGTGCTATCATTCTGTTCCCTCCTACCCCAGTTCTCATGTACTGACGAGGAAACTGGGCAGAATGATTTTTGTGCGATGTCACACACTCTTTGTGGGGTAGAACATTGTCCTGTGGAACTGAGATTTTCACTGTAGTTTTCTGGCTCCATAGCCCATGCCCCTTGTATTGTATACCTACACCATGTACCTTTTTGTATATGAAAAATATGAGTTGAGAATTGCTTAGAAACTATTGTACTTTGGTTAGTGCCTTGAGTATATTTATAGGTGGCTCAATTTACATGAAATAAAGCGGCTTTTGTGAGCTTCTAAGATGGAATAAAAATGGATTTATTGCTTTTATCAACATTGTAAAGAGAGTGGTTTAGCCAGGCACAGTGATGCACACCTGTAGACCCAGATACTAGAGAGGCTGAGGCAGGAAGATAAGCTTGAGACCAGCCTGGGCAACACTGGGAGACCCTCCCAGAGCTCCTGGTGGGTGGGGACAGAAGAGAAATAGGTTCATGCCAGTACACTCAGTGATTTGAAGAGTTACAGCAATAGCCTGGGGCAGGCCAGTCGCTGTTATTCAGAAGACCACACATGGTGTGGCAAGGTATTCACCATAGTGGATTTACCTCAGTCTTTGAAACTTGATCTGATCAGTAGTGTCCCAGAGACTACTGATTAAATTAGTCTACCAGCCTTATAAATCTAACATGTAATGCCAGAATGCAAATTTATTAATATCTAGGGAGATAAAACTGTTACATAAACCAGATGAGCCAGGATAATCAGGGTATTTTCTTCCTAGTTGGAAAACCAAATTATAATCAAGAGCTATCTTGGTGAACAGCAGGAACCCTCAGTATTTTTCAGGTTTTTTCCTCCTGTGATATCTATTTTAGAACTTCCACAAATATTTCATCAATAATAGCTGCTATTGGTATATACTGTCAATCTTTAACTTATAAATAGCTTCCACCCCTATCCCCCTACCACCAGGGCCTCTGCTGCCATAGAAACAGTTGTTAATAAACATGGGTATTTTAGAGAATATGTGGGTTCAGAATTGAGGGAAGGGAAGAGTCTGTGGAAAGCAGAATTGCTTGCTGAAGGGTGTTAATTTTGGGGATAGACTCCTAAGTAGAATGAGTTTGCTTGAGTGGGGATTTCTTTACCCAAAGTACATTTCTATAACACTGTCTGAGGGGCTCCCCCCTCCCCCCACCTCTGTTATAGTGTCAGAAATTTCACCAAATAGAGATTGGTTTCTTAAAACTAAAAGTATCCATGTACGGCAGATATCTTAATGTGCATTACCAATTATTTACCTTCTTTTTTTAAGGCAGCAATGTGCCCAGCTTCAAAAAACCATGACTAAAGCTAGTTATAACAATCCCATTCCCCTTTGCCAGTAATTTGGAAGGGAAGTTAGGGAAGGCTTTTGCTTTACCGATAAAGAGGGCATGGGTGACTAGTACTCTCCTTGTTCTCCTTTCTTTTTTCATTAAATGTACACATGAAGCCTAGAGCTACAGCAGCCATCTTGCAGCCATGAGGCTGCAAATGTGATTCCAACAAACTGAGGGAGGACCATGGAGGAGAATCCGAGACACTGTTAAACAGTAATTCCAACCTTAGTTTGCCTCCTTCCAGATATTATGCAAAAAGAGAAGGAAAGGAAAGTTGTAGCCTTTGATATACAATAGCAAAGTATTTGATTAACTTGTGTCTGCTGTTCTGTGGAAGGCTGATTCTGTGAAAATGGAGGCTATAGCATTAAGAGAAATAATAGGAAAAATTTGGAATATTGTCATATATTCACTATGCCTTGCAACTTTTCATTAGGATCCTTTAGAAGGGTGTGAGTGAACTCAAATTAGCACAAGAAAGCACACAGTGGGAAAAATGCAGCTGCTTTAGCTCCTACTCTAAATTAACAAAGAACCTCATAATTCAGAATTTTACAGGGGTTAATGGGAGTACCTCCCCATCTAAGGTTATTGTTAGAATCACCTCAGGCCTGTTATGATTTCAGAGATCAGCAGCAAAGAGATGGGAATCTCCAGGCCTAAAGATCATCTGGAAACATTTGTTAGATATGGTTATTCACATAAAGAATTGATCTGAGGCAAGTAGGACAGAAGTTTGTTATGTATTTGAGGGAATTGTATTACAAAGCTAGCAACTAGTTGTGATAGTTTGTGCTCCCTGAGTGATTCTTGTCTCTATTTGCCTAAAGCAAACCAATGTGAAATTAGATACAAGAGCTGTGAAGCCCCTGGGAAGGACATCTATTTCAAAACCTACCTTAGATGTGGCCACAGAGGACAATGAAGAAGCAGATTCTCCAGAGACTCAAACTAGGACCTACCACAGGAGTTTACTTTATTGCTTGCCTGGAAATCAGCAATTTATGTCCAGTAATGTGTGGTATGGACTGTGGACTGTTGACCACTGCATACTTTCCATTATCTCCTTTTCTGAATGGCAGTTTTTATTGAGGTTGCTCTGTTCTTTCTTTTTCACAGCTTTGTTATGGGAGGGGGTGGTTTAGAGATAACTTATCTTTTAGTTGTAAAGATGGTCAGACAAGAGTTGCCATATCCAGACTTGATAGAGCAAATAGAAAATCACCCCGAGATGCTGCTTCAAGCTGGATGCAGTAATTGGATGAGTTAGTAGGGTTGTTTTTCTTGAGGAGAGTGTGACTATATTTTGTTGAATGAATGTATAGCAAGAAGAATGTATGTGCCTATTGGGTTGAGGACTGTAGTAGGCACTGTTGGCCAATCCAATATCTAGTCACTTCATGGAAGTCTTTCCCTTTTTCTAATAAAAGGGTCAGACAGGGCTGGGCTAACCTCCTTTTCTTGCTTTGACCTTAGATGTGATGCTTGGAGTTCAGTGACCTTGGAACCATTAGGCCATAAATACCAGTACAAAAAGTTATACACTAAGGGTGGTCAAACAAAAATATTAAAAATATGGATAGCATTATTGATTAGAAAATCAACTTAAAAAAAAAAAAAAAAAGAAAATCAACTTTAGAATCTTATCAGTTGCTCTGTTCAAGATTTCTTATCTTGTGAGAGAAATTAATCCATTTTTAAAATGTAATTGTGAACTGGTATATCTGTTACTTACAAAACATTCTAAACTGATAAATTCTAAAGGTCTCTTTTATATGCTACATTGTCAGCAACAGTTTTTGTTCTTAACTATGATGTTTTATTAGTAAATAATGGTAAGGAAAGTCTTGTGAAAAAAATCTTTTTTTGTAATAGTCTGATTGACATGTACAATTGCACTATTGAAGTGTCAAGTATTGACAAGCATTTTCTTGATATATGGCCTATCGACATTTTACTTTTAGGAATATAATGTTAGCATAGCTTCATCTTGCACCTTTTAAAAGATTTCAAATTAATATGATGGTACAAATTTTTAGGTTACATTGTTTTTAATTCTAAGTTGTAGTTGAGCTCTTCACCCAGGGGGTGTGCTGAACACCCTTACCTTGTGCACATTAGGTGAGGTCCCGCAATTGCCCTCCCTCCTCCCTCCTTTCCTCTCCCTCCAGTTAGAGAACATCTTCTGAAAATTGGTTTCTCATTCAGTAAGAAATGCTGAAAACTTTTGAAACCAAATAAGTCTATCCAAAGAAATTGGTAAGTCCAGGAGACTAGGTTCAATATAAAGTCATGGCTTTTGTATAGAATAATATCTTAGTTCTCCATCAATCGTTACTAGTAAATGTTTGTTATTCCTAATCTGATATTTTATTCTGTGTGCTTTATATCAGAAAATGTACTTTTGCTTTGAGTTGTCCTTTTAAATGTTCTTGTTCATCATTTCAGAAAAAATTTTTATTCTAATTGTTGACTCAACCATAAGAAGCTCAAGATTTTACTTTACTGTTTTTGCCTTTCTGAAAATTAATTAGTTGTAATAGCCATGTGTGCCAGCTTTTTATATTATAAGGAGGTGCTTGAATACTAGCTAAAGGAAAGGAAAGGCCTAAAGAGAGCACACATATTTTTGTGGATGTAATTTATAGAAAAATTATGTTTGACCTTCAAGGAAAGACAGCTCTTTAAAATTTTGTTTGTTACTTTTTCACATATTGACAAGATGTGATCCAAATAATTTTCTTAGAAGTGTCTTAGCCTGAAGGGTTTTTCTTTTGTTTAAAACTAAAGGTGTAAAACCAAAGGTTTTTAAAAATAATCTGGAAGGTCCTGAAACTGAACATTCTGTTATTACCATATCTAAATGCATAAGGAATGATTTTGGGGGGAATTGAGATGTATTGGTATCCACAGTGATTTTTCTGGCTGGCTTTATATATAATATTTTGCTTTCCTTCCCTGATGTACACTGAGTCAGGCCTGACCAAAAACTAATAATATTTATTGTTAAGACTAGCAAAGTTAACATCTAGGTGGAGATTCTTAAATGTATGGTAAGAGTATTTTTAATCAACAAACTGAAAAATCTTTCTGCTCTGCTTTTGAGAGTTGAGTGCTCTATTGAAGAGGTTTGAAACAGATTTTAAAGCTCATCGTTCTTTCTTGTTTAAACTACTGTTATTGTAAGAATGTATTGTTAGTAGGATGGTGGCTCTTTAACTATCATGTAAGTGTTTTTACTGGGTGACTATCCTATCTACTTTTGTTACCTTGTTTGCTGGCTTTCCTTAAATCATATATGATATATACACATGTTCATTTTCTTCCACTGTTGGGGGCATTCATCTGTGGATGATGACAGCTTTACTTTTTCCTTTTCAGTTTTTATGTTTTATATTTCTTTTTATTGTCCTACCATGCTGGTTGCAAACCTCCAGTATAATGGTGAGAGAAGTAGTAAAATCAAGTGTTCTTGCCTTGTTTCTAATCTTAGGGGAAAAGCTTTTAATTTTACAGTATTGAGTATGATGTCTATTGTAAGATTTTAGTAGATATTTTTTATAAACTTAAGGAGGTTCCTCTAGTTTGTAGAGATTTTTTCTCCCATGAAGAGGTAGTGAAGTTTTATCACATGCCTTTTCTGTACCTGTTGAGGAGACAATATAATTTTTCTCTTTTATTTTGTTAATGTGAGTCATGCTGATTCACATCTGTTATCCTTTTACTATATCACAAAATTCAACCTGCTAGTATTTTGTTTAGGATTTTTCAGTCCACATACATGAGAATTAATGATAATTTTCTTTAATTTCTTGTTAGGTTTTGGTGTCAGGTTTATACTAGCTTCATAACAATGAGTTGGGAAATGTCCATTCTTTTTCTATTCTTTAAAAGAGTTTGTATAAGATTGTTATTATTTTTTCTTCCTGAAATGTTTAGAATTCATCAGTAAAGCCATCCAGGCATGGCATTTTTTCTGTGAAAGATTTTAAATTAGAGACTCAATTTATTTAACAGACACAAGGGCTATTTAGATTTCTGTTTCTCCTTATGCCAGTTTGAGAATGTTGAGCTTTTATGGGAAATTATTTCATCTAAGTCATCAAATATCTTCCTTGAAGTAATTTATAATAGTCTCTTATTAAAAATTTCTGAATCATCTGTAATAATGTTGCTTTTTTCATTCTGTTGTTGATAAATTGTGTTTTTTCCTCTTTATTGACCATTTATATCTTTTATTTGGAGTATAGAGTCCATTTACATTTAATATACACTACTTACATGATAGGGCTTACATCTCTCATCTTGCTATTTGATTTCTATTTGTCCCAGCAGTTTTTTGTTTTATCATTTCTACTGTCTATCTTCTTTTGATTAATCAAAATCATAATTATATTCAATTTTATCTCTCTATAGTTTTCTCTCTTCTCTTACTGAAATTTGATCCCCAGTGTTAGAGAAAGGGCCTAATTGGCCCTCTGTAGGTCTTAAGGGGGTAGAGCCTTCATGAATAGATTAATGTCCTCCCTGAGACATGAGTTCTTACTCTGTTAATTTCCACAAAAGCTGGTTGTTAAGAAGAGCCTGGATTTCTCTCTCTAGCATCCTCCCTCACCATACAATCTCTGCACATGCCAGCCCCACTCCACCTGCCACCATGAGTGGAAGCAGTCTGAAGCCCTCACCAGAAGCAGATGCTGGCACCATGCTTCTTATACAGCCTATAGACCTGTGGGCCAAATAAACCTCTTTTCTTTATAAATTATTCAGCTTCCGATATTTGTTTGTAGCAACACTAAATGGACTAAGACAATTTCCTTTATTGGTATCTTAACTACACCTCCATGTCAATTTTTTGGTGGTTGCTTCAGGAATAACAGTAAGCATCCTTATATTATCACAGTTAACCTTGCATTACTTTTGTACCTCTTCATATATAATTTAAGAACTTTACAACATTCTATTTCCTTTTCCTCCCTCCCATCCTTTGGTATTGCTGCCATACATATTAAACATCTACTTACATTATAAACCCCATTATCCACTTTTATTATTATTTTTATTAAAATAATTTTATATTTACCTATATACTTACTAACAGTGTTTTTCATTCTTGTGGATTTGGGTTTCATTAGGGATCATTTATACTTGTAGCCTGAAGAAATTATTTTTTTGTTTTTACTATGTCTTTATTTTTGCTTTCATTCCTTTAGTGTTTTTACAGACTTCTAGAATGGAAAATTATCGTTATTATTGTTTTTGAGACAGAGTCTCACTATGTCACCCTCAGTAGAGTGCCCTAGTGTGGTGCTGTAAGCTCACAGCAACCTCAAACTCTTGGGCTTAAGTGATTCTCTTGCCTCAGCCTCCAAGTAGCTGGGACTACAGGTGCTCACCACAATGCCTAGCTATTTTTTGGTTGTAGCTGTCATTCTCGTTTGGCAGGCCTGGGCTGGGTTCCAGTCTGCCAGTTCCGGTGTATGTGGCTGGCGCCCTAGCCACTGAGTTACAGCCCCCAAGCTGAAGATTATTTTTTTTCTTTCAGCAATTGGAAGATGGCATTCTGTTATCTTCTGGCTTCCTTTGTTTGCAATGAGAAATTAGACATTGTTCTTATTTCTCTGCAGGTAATTTATCTTATGTTTGGCTGCTTTTAGGGTTTTTCTCTTTCTTTGAATTTTAGTAGTTTGACTGTCACATGTATGTCAAGATATGGTCTTCCTTATTTGCTGAAATCCTTGGATCTCTGGGTTTATGTCTCTTAGAAATTTTGGAAATGATTTGAGCAATACTGTTTTTGCCACATTCTCCTTCCCCTCTTCTGAAACTCCAATTACATGTGTTAGACCACTGAATATTGTCTCCCTACTATGTTTTTTTTTTTTTTCATTCTTTTACTCTCTGTGCTTCTATTTAGATAATTTCTATTGACATATTCTAAAATTTGCTGATCATTTCATCTGTTATGTCCAGTCTGATGTTTAGCCTATTCAGGGAACTCTACATTTTAGCTGTTATATTTTTTAGTTCTTGAAATTCTATTTGGTTTTTCTTAGACTTTCTAGGTGTTTGCTAAATATTGCATGTCATCTTTCCATAATCTTCTCTAAATTAATTAACTTATCATAGTTCTTTAAAGCCCTTGTCTGATAATTCTAACATCTGGGTCATCTATGGTCTGATTTCATTGACTGCTTTTTCTCTTGGCTGTAGGTCACATTTTCTTGCTTATTTACATGTCTCATAATTTTGATTATATGCTTGACATTCGTAGTAGTGTATTTTATAGACTCTGGATTATGTTATCCTCGATTGAGGAGTTCTGAGTTTTGTTCTGGCAAGCAGTTAGATTACTGATAGATCACCTTAATCTCTTCATCTAGGTTTGAGACTTTCTTAGGAAAGATCTATTCCTGCTATGTAACACTTACTTTTAGGACGTAATTCATGCTCCTAAAGTCTGCCCTTAATGGAATCTCAACTTTCAATGCCCAGGTTATTAAACCAGGTCTTTTCACTTAGGCTAGGAATTCCAGTAACAATTCAGAACTATGCAACCTGTGAATGTTCTTCAGCTCTTCTCTGCTTAGGCCTTTTAGAATAGTGATTCATGTTCCCACCATCTGAGAATTCATGTGACCATTTCTAGACTGCCCACTTATGAGTTCTGAAGGTACTATTCTTTTCAATTTTTTTCATGTAATTAATGAGACATTATCTTATTGTTGCTTTTATTTTTTCTCTGGTACTGTTCATGGAGATAAACATCTTTTCAAGTTGATTAGACATTCAGATTTCTTCTGTGAAATGCCTGTTATTTTCATCCATTTTTATGTTGCAATGTATTTTCTTATTAAATTATCAGCCCTTTGTATATAAGAACTATTAATAATTTGCCTGTTATAAACATCAAATAATTTTTCAGTTATAAAGTTAATTTTTACATTAAACAAACATACTTTTTTACTTATGGCTTCTGGGTTTTCTATCCCTATTGTACAGCTTTCATTTGTAAGAAATGAAGATAAATCTAGCTATTTTAAATAGGAAGAAAAAATTAATACAGTAAAATACATGCTTACAAAGTTTTTAGGAGAAATAGAACAGTAAGATCTAGGCTGTGCCTCAAAGAAATTAGTGCCAGGACAACAAGGCCCTCTGGACTTGGAGGACTTAGTGGGATAAATAACTATATGTAATGTGGGATCTCAATAGGATCCTTCCACTAAAAAGAATATTAGTGGAAGAGTGGGTGAAATTCAAATAAAATCTGTATTTAAGTTGATTATAGTATACCAATGTTAATTTCCTATTTTGAATTTTGTACCATAGTTATATGTAGTATTAACATTAAAACATGTTAAGGGATATAATAGTTCTGTTTGTAGTATTTCTGCAACTCTCTTGGCAGTCCCAAATTAGTTCCAAATAAAAAGTTAAAAAAAAAAAAACACCCAAAATGAATTAACCTTCTCAGGGAGCCACTACCATTGTCACAGTTGAAACTACTAACTAGCACTGGAACTGATTTCAAGAACGTATTGCCAAGACTGTGGTTCAGGGATCAGGCTGCCAACAGCTACCACCCAAGATTCTTGAAGCCAGTGACTGAAGGTTATCAGAACGCTAAGTCTGACTCCCAGCCCCATTTGTTGAAAAAAACTTCCCATGGCTCTGAAATGCTATCATTGTTACATATGCAAGAGCTTGTTCCTGGATTCTTTGTTCTGCTTGATTGGATTATTTGTCCAACTCTTACCAATTCCCTACTATCCAGGTTATGATTTCTTCCTAATAAGACTTTATCTTACCAAGCAAGATTCTCTTTTTGTTGTTCTTTAAAGAGTTCTTTGGCTATTCTTAGTCCTTTTATATCTATATCATCAACTTGTCAGTTCCATAAAATTAACCTCTTGGTATTTTTATTGCCATTACATTAAATCAGTTTGGGAAATTTAACATTCTTACAATGTTTAGTCTCCCAATCCGTAAATATAGCATTTTACTCCATTTATTTAAGCAATCTTTAACCTTGCAATTATTTTATATTTATTTTAGAATTCTTTTTCTGAAGGTCTTATGCTTATTTTATTAAATTTATTCCTGGGAACTTAATTTTTGATGTCAGTTTTCTATGCTACAAATCTCTTCATCTGTTCTGTGCTTTGTTTTCTTTTTCTTTTATAAAATCTTTTAATAAATAAGTTATTAATTTTTCTTTATTGTGGTGCTTTATGGTGGTTCTGAGTCCTGTTTAAGAAATCTTTCCCTACTCCAAGGATATGAAGATAGTCTCCTGTATTTTTTTGTGTCTCTTTGTCAAATTTCATTTGCTGTCTTTTTGTTACATATAGAATGCAATTATTTTTGTACGTTGATCTTTGTATCCTAGAATTGTGCTGATCTCTCAATTGATCTTAAGGTTATCATATGATTACTCTATGAATAAAAATTTGTTTCTGTTCTAAGATTTTAAAAGTTTTTCTTCCCTCCCTATGTATCCATAGCCTCCAATACAAGTTTAAATAGAGAAGAAAAAGCAAACACTCTTTCCTTGTTTGCAAAACTCATAGGGAAAGCTTTCAAAGTATCATCATTAAATAGATGTTTATAGTAGGGACTTTTGAAAGATACACCTTTTATAAAATTAAAATCATTTTGTTTCTAGTTAAAGGGTATTTTTTAAATCATGAAAGTTGATTGAATTTAAGCAAATTCTTCTTTCCCCCTGCATCTACTGAAATCTTATAGCCTCTTCTTAATCTGTTAAAATAGTCAATCACATTGAATTTTTTTCATAAGTTAAACTAACCTCGCAAGGATGGTTTAACCATTTTATAAAAAATAAACTAATCTTTTATATACCCATTTGGTCATGAGCAATATGACTGTCTCTCTATCCTTCTATGCTGTCAGATTCAATTTGCAATTTTTAATTAGACTTTTGCATCTATGCTCATGGTGAGATTGTTCTATAATCTTTCTTTCTTGCTTTAGAGGTATTCAGGATTTGTTTTAATCAGATCTGGTAAGACACGCAGAAACAGAAGTGCCTTTTTTTTTTTTTTTAAGAGACAGGGTCCTATTATGTTGGCTAGGCTGGAATTGAACTCCAGGGTTTCAGTAATCCTGCTTCTGCCTCCCAAGTAGCTGGGACTGCTTGCATCTGCCACCACTCCCAGAAGAAATGACTGTCTTAAAAGACGAAGTTTATCATACCCAATAGAGGTGGGTTATGTCATGCCACACAGGGCCACATGGGAAGGCAGTGGTGTCCATCGGGATGCAGAGGGAGCAGAAGGAAATGTGAGTTAAGAGCATTTACTATGGTTTCTGTGTTTAGGAAAGGGTAAGGCAGGATAAATAGGTTTGCAATTAGCTAGTTTGAATAATTTCAATGGGCTCCAAGCATATGAATTGTCTCTAGTTGTCTGGTACCTGGCCCTGGGGTGATTAGGGCTGAGGGACAGTAGCATAGAGTGTGAGAACTCATAGAGGATGAGAGTGGGAGTGCAGGTGCTGAATTGGTTGGTTTGCATTTGAAAAGTGTGCTTCCTGGTAAATAGTTTACTATCTCTAGAAATTGGTTGACTCTGGAAGGTGCAGTCCATCCAAGGGCAGCAAGGTCCCAAGATGTTGAAGCATCGGAATACATAGAAGACATGGCTAATACCATCCTTGTCGGATTTCAATATCAACGTTATACTAGCCTCACAAAAGTTGGGGGTTTCCCATCCTTTTCCCTGTTTTCTAAAAGGATAAATGTAAAATTGGAATTTTTTTTTTTTTTTTTTTTAAGAGACAGGATCTCATTCTCTTCCCCAACTTGATGTATGTGGCACCGTCATAGCTCACTAAATTCCTGGGCTCAAGCAATTCTCCCACAGTAGCTGGGACCATAGGTACACACTACCACATCTGGCTAATATTTAAGTTTTTGTTTTGTTTTTTAAGAATATCTCACTATGTTATTCAGGCTGGTCTCAAATTCCTAGACTCTAGTGATTCTCTTTCCTCTGCCTCCCAACATGTTTGGATTAGAGGCATGAGGATGTTTGGTAGAACTTTGTGGGCTTGGAACTTTCTTTGTGGGACGATTTTTCTATTAATCTGTTCTTATTTCTTTAATGCTTATAGAACTATTCATATTGTTTCTTCTTGGGCCAATTTCTTTAACATATTTTTTGTAGAAATTATTTAATTTCACCTAAATTTTCATAAGTTTGTTCATAATAGTCTTATCATTATAATATCTGAAAGATCTATAATAATCCTCCCTTTTTAATAAGCATTGGTTATTTCTATCTTCTCTTTTTCTTGATCAGCCTCAACAAATTTTTGTCAAGTTTTTAGGCTTTCCAAAGAACTAACTTTGGCTTTGTTAATTTTCTAAATTGTTTATTTGGTTTCCACTTTACTTTTTGAGTTGGGTGTTTAGCTAATTTGTAACTGGTTTTTTCCCCTAATATGTGCATTTAAAGCTATAAATTTCTCTCTAAAATGCTGCTTTAGTTTCACACACTAGTTGTACCACATGATATTTTTATAATTGAGTTAGAATTTTGTAAAATCTATTTCTAATTTCTTCTTTGATCTATTTATTTCTAGTTTATTTTCACTATAGCCAGAGAACTTGCTCTGCATGGTTTCAGTCATTTGAAATTTCCTGAAACTTGCTGTTCAATACTGCTGTGTTTTTTGGTAAATGTTCTGTGTATGGTTTGAAAAAATATATATTTAGGAGTTGTTGGGAGCATTGTTTTATATATGTTCACTAGATCAAATTTGTTGATCATGTAGTTCAAACCCGTATCCTTATTTTTGTTTTGTAGACTTGTCCTAGCTATACTGAAAAAAATGTAAACAATATCATCTTCTCTATGAGAAAGAATATGAGTTTAAATATACCATTGTATTTGCTGTTTATCTTATTGGTTTCATATTTATTTTCTCTCCTTTTGCCTTCCTTTGAATTGCCAAAAAATTACTGATTTTTGCCCCCTTTGCTAGTTGGGATCTATACACTGTTTCTATTCTGTTGGTAATTACCTAAAAAGTAACAGCATGCATTATTAACTTAACAAAGTTTAATACTTTTCCTCTCATCCCAGAAAATAAAATGATTTTTAACTTATCCCCTCCCAGTTTTCATGCTTTTGTTTTCAGGTATTTAAGGTTATATTTATATTAATTAAACCTAAAAGATACTATTATTCTTGTATAGTACTTATTTAGATTTACCTATATGCTCGAGTATAAGCCGAGTTTTTTGGCACAAAATTTGTGCCGAGTTCGGGTTTTTCGGCACAAATTTTGTGCCAAAAAAACTCAGCTTATACTCGAGTATATACGGTATCTCCATATTTACTGCTTTCTTTGCCTTCATTCCTTCTTATATCTCAAACTTCTCAGCTAGAATTATTTTCATTTCTTCCATTCATCCTTTAGAATTTAGTTTAATTCAGTGCCTTTAGTTTAACTTTTCTTTTTCACTTTTTGTTTTTCCAAAACAGAAATGTTTAAATTTTAAAAAGTAAATCTGTTATGAACATTTGTATACAAATCTTTGTGTGGTTGTATTTTTCATTTCTTTTAGGTAGATTACCAGAAGAATTGCTGGGTTGTGTGATAAGTAGATGTTTAAGAAACTGCCACACTTTTTCAAAGTAGTTGTTTCCTCTTACATTTCTACTGGCAGTATATGTGGCTTTGAGTTTTTCCACATCCTAGCCAAACCATATTATCAGTATTTTTGTGTAATAAAAATGGCTGTAATGCCATTCTAGTAGGTATGTAATGGTAACTCATTATGATTTTTATGTCAGTTTCCCTAATGACATAAAATGATGGTGAGCATCTTTTCATGTGCTGAACATGTGATGCTCATGTGTTGAGCATCTTTTCATTCTTTTTTAATGAATGGTCTATTGAGATCTTCTGCCAATTCTTTAATTGGGTTGTCATTTTTTTATTTGAGTTATAAGAATTCTTTGTTCTGGATACAAGTCTTATATCAGATAGACGGTTTGCAATATTTTTCTTCCATTCTGTAGTTTGCCTTTTCCATTTGAATGATATTTTTTGAATAGAAAAAGTTTAAAATTTTGAAGTCTGATTTTTCAGTTTTTAAAATTTTGTAGGCTCAGTGCCTGTAGCTCAAGTGGCTAAGGTGCCAGCCACCACACCAGAGCGGGCAGGTCCAAATCCAGCCCGGGCCTGCCAAACAACAATGACAACCACAACCAAAAAATAGCCAGGTGTTCTGGCAGGCGCCGTTTGTCCCAGCAAATTGGGTGGCTGTGGCAATCTAAACACTTAACCCCAGGCGTTGTTTTTTTCTGTTTGCTTTGTTACCCTGATACACTTTATTAAAAAAAAAAAAAAAAAAAAAAAAAAAAAAAAAATTTTGTAAATTGTACTCTTGCTGTCATATCTAAGAATTTTTTGCTTATCCCGAAATAGATTTTCTCCTAAATTTTCTTCTAGAAGTTTTATAATTTTAGCTCTTACATTTAGATCTGTGATCCATTTTGAGTTAGTTTCTATGTGTAGCATTAAGGTCAAGGTCTAAGTTCATTTTTTCATTAGATATTCAAATATCACAACACCATTTGTCAAAGACTATCTTTTCCTCATTGAATTTCCTTGGAATCTTTGTCAAAAGTAATATAAGGGTTTATTTTCAATGTATAGGTTTTGATCTATAGATTCAACACATTTCTCTGTCAATATCCCAACATAATTTTTTTTTTTTTTGTAGTAGTTGACAAGCTAATTCTAGAATTCATATGGAAAGGCAAAGGACCAAGAATATCTAAGATAGTTTTATAAAGAATGAAGCTGGAAAATTTACCTTATTTGATTTCAAAAGTTACTATAAAACTGCTGTAATCAAAAGAATGTGCTTTTGAAAAGAGATAAATCCAACTTACGCTACTATCTTCAAACCAGAATTTTTCTCTGTTTAATTTCTTATTATCATGACTATAATTCATTTTGGATATTGCAAAGGCATAACAACCACAAGCATTGAAAAATTTCAGGAAGTTTTCCAATTGATGAATTTTTATCTTTTTGAGATAAGACTAGCAGCTGCTAATATTCTTTTCTCAGGTTTGGCAGGCTAATATTCTTTTTTCAGGTTTGGCAGGTAAGCCTAGACTCAGTAGAACCTGTTAAAAATGAGGTTTAAAGGTGTGCACTGGGCAGTATTTTTTTTGAGGGGGGGCAATTCCAGGTCATTCCATACAAAATTATTTTTAGTTTATAAAATATATTTCTATTTATGTTTAAGAAGATGAAAGATTGAGGTGCCTTATTCATATAAATTAAAATAGACTATGGAAAGACAGATACATTCTTTCAAAAAACCCCTTGATAACTCATCAAATTTTATAATATTTTAATAAAACATAAGAAATTACATAATAGTCAACTGTCAATAGTAAATTCATAAACACTTAACTATAAATAAGCAATGGTGCTAAGTCTAACCTGGAGGGATACAAAGGTAAATAAGATATAATTTCTGTTCCAGGAAATTTATAGCCTAAATGAAGGAAATAAAGCATCGTCATATATAGAGACTTAAAAAAGAATCCACGGTAGGAAGTGAAGAAAATTATCAAGTCTGTCCGTTTTACTTTTTCTCTGGGTGATTAAATTTCCATTTTTGTCCCTGTGAATTCTTTATAATAGTTTTTTTCCTGTTATGAACCTGGTAGTATTTCTTGGAGCTGCTTTGATTTCAATCATAAAAGCACAGAAAACCACAAACACTCAAAATGCAGTCTAATCTAGCAGTTCTCCAAGACTAGACCAAGTGCATCAAGATTAAGTAACAACATCACCGCCTGGGAACTTGTTACAAATGCAAATTCTTAACCTCCATGCTGGACCTGAAGCTCTGGTGGTAGGGCCCATGAATCTGCTCTTCAGCAGGCCTTCCAGGCAATTCTGGTGCATGGTAAAGTTTGAGAATTACTGGTCTAACCGTTACAGAGTAGAAGAGAAATATTTATCCTTTATTCTGGGAGTTTTCTTTTTTGTTTAAATAATTTGTTTATTTTTAGGATATAAAAGTATAAGTTTATTTTATATTAGAGAAAGGGAAGAGAGTAGGGGAAGAGATGAGAAAGAAGGGGGAGTGGGAGGGGGAGAGGGAGAAAAGGAGTGAGAGAATGGTGTGGCATCCCAAAGAAATTTTCTTTTTTAAAATCAACTTTATGGAGTATAATTCACATACCATAAAGCATACTCATTTGAAATGTACAGTTTAAAGAATTCTGCAAAAAACGTATTTAAAAAAAGCTGTCTCTATATATTGATTTACACAATCAAGACACAGAACATTTTTTTACCACCCCAAAAGTTTTCTGGTGCCCCTTTGTAGTCATTCCCTAACCTCTGACCTCGGTTTCAGGCAACCATTGATCTGCCATCTGTTACTATAGATTTGTTCACATTTTCTAGAACTTGATAAACAGAGTCAGGCAGCATGTATTGTTTTTGTGTTGGCTCCTTTTATCTTAACTATTCTTGAGATTTATCTGTGTTGTTTTAGTTGTTTGTCCTTTTTTTAATCAGTGATAGTATTCATTGTATAAATACAACACGATTTGTTAATTAGCCTGTTTGTGGACATTTGGGATTTTCCATTTTTTCCAGTAGTATTATGAATAATACTACTGTGATATTCATGTACACATCACTGTGTAAATGTATTTTTTAAATGTCTCTTGGGTAAAATACATGGGAGTGAAATTTCTGGGTTATATGGCAGGTTTATTATCTATTGCTGTGTAACCAATACTCAGAGGTTGAAAATAACAAATTTATTATCTCACAGTTTCTTTAGGTCATGAATCTGGGAATAATTTAGATAATTCTGGTTCAGGGCCAGGGAAGATATCAGTAGGGACCGTGCCCATCTCAGGTCTTGCAGGGTGAGACTTCACCTCCAGGTTCACTCGTGTGCTATGTGAGGCCTTAATTCTTTGCCACCTGGTTGCCTCATGAGATAGCACCTGGCTTCTTCCAGAGTAAAACAGTCTTAAGAGAGAGTACCCGGGTGGCCCTGTGGCTCAGTGAGTAGGGCGCTGGCCCCATATACTGAGGGTGGCGGGTTCAAACCCAGCCCCAGCCGAACTGCAACCAAAAAAAAAAATAGCCGGGCATTGTGGCGGGCGCCTGTAGTCCCAGCTGCTCGGGAGGCTGAGGCAGGAGAATCGGAAGCCCAAGAGCTGAAGGTTGCTGTGAGTCCTGTGACATCATGGCACTCTATCGAGGGTGGTAAAGTGAGACTCTGTCTCTACAAACACACACACACACACACACACACACACACACACACACACACAAAGAGAGAGTACCCAAGACAGAAGCCATCATCTTTATCATGTAGTCTTGGAGGTGACATCCTGTCACTTGTGCCATATTCTGTTCTGTGTAAGTGAGTCAGTAAGTCCAGCTCACACTCAAGGAGAGATGATCATTCAAGGGTGTGCATATCCGAGAATGGTTCATAGGGCTCCACCTTAAAGGCTTCCTACCACAGTAGGTGTTTGCTTAAATTTATAAGAGACTATCACACAGTTTCCCAGACTCTTTGTACTACTTTACACTTCCACTAGCAATGATGAGAGTTGTAGTTCTCCATTCTGGCTAACATTTGATATAATCAGCAAACTTTAGCCATTCTAATATTGGTATAGATTTCACTGTGGCTTTAAGTTGCCATCGTCTGATCACTGATGATATTGGGCATCTTTTCATGTGCTGATTAACCATTTATACATCTTTTTTTGTAAAATGACTTCACATTTTTTCTTGATTTTTTAAATTGAATTCTCTCCTCATTACCAAGCTGTGTGAGTATATTATTTTTATTATATATGAATATTGAATACAAGTCCTCTGTCAGATATATGCATAGGAAATATTTTCTCCCAATCTGAGCTTACATTTTCATCATCTTAATGGAATCTTTCAAAGAGCAAAAATTTTTATTTTGATCAAGTACAATGTATCAGTTTTTCCTTTTATAGTTCATGCTTTTTATATTCTAAGAAAGCTTTGCTTTTTACAAGGCTGCAAAGATTTTTGGAGATTTTATTTTTATTAATATAAACTGGGGAATTGGGAACCTCTCAATGTTATAGCAGAAAGCTATATTAGCTTATATGATTCATATATGTGCAGCATATATTAAATTGTTTTAATAGCTATGCATTTAGTGTTGAACTTCTCGTATTTCTCATCAACTAGATTAGATGTATCTTAAGAGTATAAAATGTATTTAATCATTTTGTGTATCCTTTGTTGTCTGCTACAAAGTAGGGACTCAGTAAATATCTGTTGGTTTGAAACTGTTGGTTTGAAATACTTTTTTACATTAAGATAACACTGGGACGTTTATGTGGACGTATTCACAAGTGGAGCTTGTGAAAATTAGGGTCGTAAATAAAAAAATGGAAATCTTCTCCACAGAGGAATAATTAAAGCCATGGAAATGGATGATATTTCTAAGAGGCAGGTGTACAGAAACAGGGTTGAATCTTGGTGCATGGTACCTTTAAACTATAATTAACAAGGATGTTTCATTTGACTTTCTAAGAAGGATGATTCTGGATCAGTTATTTGCATTATTTTGATATCTCTGCTTGTATGTGTGCCACTGAAAATTAAAACAATATTCTTCAGTTAGAATAGTAAAAATGAAATCTTTCAGTAGTAAAAAATTAATCCAGTTCGAGTACTGAATTATGAGGAAGCTGTAATTTGGCCTTAAAAATGTTTATTTTGAGTAATATTATTAATTATATATATCTAATTGGTAAAAGTATTGATTTCAGAATGCTGCTTTTGGGTTGTGGATTGTTTTAAGAGATGAGCGTGCTGCTTCTAAATGTAGATCCTGGGAGCTACTCATTGTCTATACATGCTTCGTTGTTGAGGTTTTTATTGGTATAATTTAGGGTCTACAAGAGAGAATTCTAGAAATATCCACCCTTTTTTTTTTTCTATTTTATTTTTTTTTAATTTTATTTATTTTATTTATTTATTTTTTTTTATTATAGATAAAAATCTGCACCATAGATGAGGCCCAACCCATCGCCCTCCCTCCACCCAAACCTTGCCTAGTATCTGAAATATAATAGAAATAAGCATTCAGGTCATGTTTTTATCACCCCTTATGACATTGTTCACATTACTAATTAAGCAGGTTCAAATGATGAATGACAAGACAGGCGGAACAGGGTGGAGTAGCCTGGAATGTCTGAGGGAATTAAAGTATACACATGTCAAAGGGTACAGCCGTACAGATTCAAGAGTCAAAACACCCGTTTAGTCACTTACGGATGGAAAGGGGGGAGAATTATTATAATTACCATTAACATTTTTTTAATAAGATAATTTTATTAAATGAACCATTTACACCTGCAAACTGGTCAATAATATACTCCAGGGTCCACTTAAAAAAGTAAAAAGATCTGAAAGTCTTCTCCTATGGTGAAAGTTGGGATGAACACAGTGTGGGGAGTCAATGCTCATTTTATTGTCATAGTATCAGGTTTGTTGTTGTTACTTGCTGATGTCTTTCCTTCAAGAGATATGAGGAGCTTGACGAGCAGTGTATCAGTTATCTATTACTACGTACCAAACTACCTCTATACTTAGTAATAAAAAAAAAAGAAGAAAAGAAGAAAGAAAAAAATAAAATTAAAAGACTTGTCTTAAGTCTAAAAACAAACAAAAAAAGAAGTAGTTATTCAAGATTTATTAGTGAGTCTTATTCTTAATTTATGTACTTATACCTCTTTCCTAGATTTGTCAGCAATAAATCTCTTTATGTTGAGGATACCTTGGTACTCCTTCTTTAACAATAAAATTGTTTTCATCTCAAAAAAAAAAAAAATAAAACACATCAAATTACTTCTCATGATTGTGTGAGTTGAAGAGCTCGTCTGGGGAGCTCCACGTGGTACAGCTCTGATCTCTCTCATGACTTGTAGGAACTTTTTTGCCATGGCAAAGGAAGGCTGCCATGTCCGAGACAGCCTTGTACCCTCCAGGGTCTTTTGGCATGTGTCTGTTTTCCTTCAGCTGTGAGTTCACATTCTTTACACGATCCCCTCTGGTTTCCAGTAGAATAAGGTTCAGTGTGCCACACCGCTGCTTACATCATGTTTGCACTAACTCTTTGGGCAAAGCAAGTAGTGAAGACTCTACAAAAACGTGAATCCTAGGGGCAGTGCCTGTGGCTCAGGGAGTAGGGCACCAGTCTCATATACCGAGAGTTGTAGGTTTGAACCCAGCCCTGGCAACAACAAAAAATACATACATAAATAAATAAATAAATATTAAAAAAAAACAAACGAACACGAATCCTAGAAACCACGGTTCCTGAGAACCCATCAGTTTCACAGTCGACCACAGGCAGTGCTGCTGAAAGTCAGTTTACTATCAATGACTGCATTGAACTGTATATGCAAATACCGTTAGAATTTCCAGGGGCTGCTTAACCCTGTTCACTTGAAGAACTTTCTGCTTGTTAGAACTGTCCACCAACAGTACAGATGACCTTGAATACATGAGAGTCTAACAGTAAAGCGCTCCACTGCCACTGAATAACCAGTTATCAAATATATAGATCTTTAGTAGCTTGTTTGGGCATTGAAGAAATTGAAAACTTTGATCTCTTTCAACTTTTAGAGTTTACGACTCTGAGTATTTATTGAACTTTTAATGTTACAAACATTCTTTTCTGTGGATGATGCAATATGCATTTTTAAAGTACTAACTCTACCATATGCTAGCTATGTTAAAACACTAATTCACTTGAACTTTCTGCCTCAATCTCTTAATATGGAAACTGGAAATAATAGCATATACTTTTCAGTGTTGCTGTATTGAATAGTATTATACAAGCAAGAAACAAAAAAGTAAATATTCAGTAATGGTGAGAAATATGTTCAAAGGCATTCAATCTAATGAGGGAAATAAAAAAAACTTTGAAATTACTTAGCATTTGGATTTCACATATTCTCAAAATTCGTTTGTAATGTCTTAAGGTTGAGAAGGAGAAAATGAAGGAGACATTCATTGAGAAATACTTGAAGTGATGATATTAAAGTTACCTCATCATTAGAATATCATGACCCGGGTATTGATAGAGTAGCCCAAGCACACTGATAGGCTTTTTACCCCTTAAATTTTTAATACAACTTTTTGAGAGATAAAATAAAAACTCTTTATATTTTAAAATATTAACTGAGAGCTTCAACCTTTGTTTCTTGTTATCTGTCCAGTGATTATCATTAAACAGAAAACGATCTATACAAGAAAAGAATACTGGTGGGTAAACAGAACTAAAAATCAGCAATAGGCCTATCGTGACCCGTTTTCCCTTCATTACTTACTCATATATTTCTTTTTTTTTTTTTTATTTTATTTTTTTTTATTTTTATTTTTATTTTTATTTTTATTTTTTGAATTTATTTATTTTTTTATTGTGGAGAAGGTTCAGGGAAAGAAGGCGGGGGAAGAGGTGAGTGACAGGGTCGGGCCAGTGGCATGGTACCACATTGGCTGTATCTAGGTA
>CAUYPK010160817.1:0-20220 GCA_963574355.1 Loris lydekkerianus | reverse complement strand
CACTGGTTAACATAGCCTTCCTGACAATTTCACAGTTATTGTGTTAAGACATTTACATTCTACATTTACTAAGTTTCACATATACCCTTGTCAGTTGTACCACAAATGTATTCTCACCAATCCCCCTCCTTCCACTCCCCTCCCTTTCCCCCTTCCCCCTATTCCTAGGTTGCAAATGGGTTACAGCATTCATGTGAAAGCCCTAAATTAGTTTCATAGTAGGGGTGAGTACATTGGATACTTTTTCTTCCATTCTTGGGATACTTTACTAAGTAGAATATGTTCCAGCTCCATCCACGTAAACACAAAGGAGGTAAAGTCTCTATCTTTCTTTAAGGCTGCATAATATTCCATGGTGTACATATACCACAATTTATTAATCCATTCGTGGATCGATGGGCACTTGGGTTTTTTCCATGACTTAGCAATTGTGAATAGGGCTGCAATAAATATTATGGTACAAATATCTTTGTTGTGACATGATTTTTGGTCTTGAAGAAATCGGTCTAGGCGAGTATTTTATGAGGAGGACCCCCCCAGGCAATTGAACCAGCTTCAAAGATACACTACTTGGACTTGATCAAACTAAAAAGTTTCTGCACAGCCAAGAACACAGTAAGTAAAGCAAGCAAACAGCCCTCAAAATGGGAGAAGATATTTTTAGGTTATATTTCTGACAAAGGTTTAATAACCAGAATCCACAGAGAAAAGAACAAGGGATCCCATCGTAGGCTGGGCAAGGGATATGAAGAGAAACTTCTCTGAAGAAGACAGGAGAGCGGCCTTCAGACATATGAAAAAATGCTCATCATCTTTAATTATCAGAGAATGCAAATCAAAACTACTTTGAGATATCATCTAACTCCAGTGAGACTAGCCTATATCACAAAATCTCAAGACCAGAGATGTTGGCATGGATGTGGAGAAAAGGGAACACTTTTACATTGCTGGTGGGAAGGTAAATTAATACATTCCTTTTGGAAAGATATATGGAGAACACTTAAAGATCTAAAAATAGACCTACCATTCAATCCTGTAATTCCTCTACTGGGCATATACCCAGAAGACCAAAAATCATGTCACAAAGAAGAGGAGAAATTTTTTAGCTATCTGGGATATAGTTGTGGCCTAGGTTTTCCAGCTAATATGAGCTCTTGGGCAGGTAAATTGAGTTGAAATCCCGGTATTGTTTATCTCTGCTATTTCGGAACACAGTCATCGAGACAGCCAGCTCAATGTTTGAGAAAGTCACAGTAATGCAAGGCTCAGTGCATCCAGGAGGTCTTTGCCCAAAAGAGGGATCCAACAATAACATTTTGTCTTGACAAAATAAAGAAAAACTTCACCCTTTCCAAGGTAAGATGAAAGTAGGAATGAAGTACCTTTTAATTAATTAATTTCTTGCAAACTGGAAGTTAGGTCTAAATATTTGGTTAAGAGTCCAGTTAAACTTATTTCATAAGAGTGTGTGGTAAGTGACACTTTACGTTCTACATCAGTTTATATCAAGAAGAACGTAGCATTACGTTGTCCTACTGCTAGTGATGCTTGGCTGGATTACTTAGTTAAGGTACTAGACCTTGCTATTGTAAAAGCACATCTTTCTCTTTGTGTTTAGTAAGTAACCTGTAGGTGTAATGAACACATGTTTTGAAATGCTTTAATGGGAGACACTAGGTTCTTTCCAGAGAAACATAGTGTTTGTCTGCAATGGAATCATGTCTCTTTTAGGAACCCTTGAAGATGAATCTTTACCTTGGGATGGACTTATATGAAGCTTGTAAAATTGTTATTGACCTTTAACAATAGAAAATTTGCTAGGGCTATGGTTTTTTCATCTGTGTTAGTTAAGAAATATTCCAGGGAATACTTTGAGAGAAGAGAAAATGGGAAAAACCTGAAGTTCAAGATGTGGTCCCTGTGGCAGAAACTCCCCTAGTTTTGGTCTGTGTTGGCAGGAGATAGTCACCTAAGTATGCAGTGCAAAGACCCAGTGAGAGGGGCTTCAGTTTGAAGGCTGAGGGAGCGTGCTTTTATGCAAGGTGTTCTAAAAGAAGGTTTGAAGAGCATAATATTGATTTGAAGGTGAAAAAATCTGTCCTCTTGTCTCTATGAAGTGTCAGAGCTCTCCATCTCCAGGGATTAGTTTAGAACACTAATTGTGGCCACTCTTGAGAGAAGCCTGGCGTGGTTTGAGGGAGGGAGGTGATACCTGGGGGCTTCCTCATCTTGTTCCACAGATCCACATCTCCAGGTGCTGTAGGAGAGTTGAGCCCAAGGGGCCAGGCCAGTCTGTTTGTTGCCAGTACCATGCCACAGCCACTCTTATGAGCAAACAAAGTAGATGAATTGAATAGTAGAAGGTAGTGCCTTGGTTCAAACTGTCTCCCTCCTAGAAATGTGGCGTGACAGGAAAAGTCCCCACAGCTTTGAAGGAGAATAGATCTGCTTTCTCTACCCACTAACCACAGATCTTGGTAAAATTATTATTCTTATCTTATTGTTTTAATGTTTATTTTGGGCCAGTTATGGTTTTCTTTAATCCCCACAACAACCGTAGGAGATAGTTGTTATTAATTGCCCCTTTATTTATTTATTTAGAGATGGGTTTTGCTGTGTTGCCCAGGCTGGAATGCTGTGGGCTCTTCACAGGCCTGATCGTAGCATACTACGGCCTTGAACTCCTGGGCTCAAGTGATCTTCCCATCTCAGCCTCTTACATCTCAGAGACTACAGGTGTGTGCCACTGGGCCAGTTTAATATCCCCATTTCATAGGCGAAGACACTGAGGCGCTGAGAAGTACGTGTGTGTTCTGTGGATCAGGTGTAGGTCATGGCAGAGGAGCTGGCCTAGGGACCCCACCTAAAAAGATTTCCTGAAACAGGCAAGGACATTTCACAAAAAGAAGGGTGAAGGTGAACAGAGGAAGGGGGAGTGAAGCAGCTATATGAAGCCAGCCAGAAGAGAGAGACTAGGGGAGGGGAAAGGCCACGAAGGAAAGAGCAAAAGTGCCTCATGAGGAAAAGAGGCAATTTTAAAGGCCCTAGGACTCAGAGGGCCTCAGTGCGAGGCAATTCTGGTTCCCTTCAGGTATCACCGTTTCTGCTCCTTACCAAACAGTAGCACCTTCCCCTCTGCTCTACTCCAGCTCTTGAGATGGCAGAATCTATAGTGGTACCCTGGTCTGGAGGGTGAGAAACAGAGGAAGGCACCCAGAGAAGGCGGTGAGGGTGTCCCTCTTCCCCACTGCAGGCCCACGCTGGGGAGGGGAACAAACTTCTAAATGAAGTTTGGAATTTTGATTTTTGACTGTGCTATGGGAAAGGATATTTAATTTATTAAAATTAGTTGGCTCTTTGGATAAAAGAGTGAGAGCAAGACTTTGCTTGTGGTGGAATTTTTGTATGTTCGCCATCTGAGACGGACTAGAGACAATCAACCTGCTCTAGATTCATGTAAAGGGTGGAGGAAAATCAGCCTCACAGAGCAGGTTTGAATAAACAGTGGGAGAAAATGATAGCATTGGATTCTTTTTCCACTTTTTGGGGGTCCTCTTATTTTTGTACTTTCTGGGGCCTCCTTTTTCCAGGAGGAGTAACAAATTGCACTGATGGGCTTCAAAACTCCAGTATACCTGAAGAATATTTTCTTCAAAATAAATTTTATTTAGAATAGTAAAGATTTGAATCCGATTAAAGCAGATCCCCCTCTCTCCACTTGTCCCTCTTGACCACTGCCACCCAATTCAACCAAAGCAGAGATGCCTGTAACATTTCAGTCTTTAGCAATAAAGAGCAGAATTATTGGTGTAATTATAATACCTTAGCAAACCCATTTGGCCGACTTGTTATAATGGCTTCTGGGGCATCTTAAACACTTCTCTAGGGAATTAGAGGACCAAGGTACCTACAGGGTTTCTTGGTGCCTGATTTCAGCCACCGTTTTTTTCCCCGGTAACTGAGTAATACATGCTTGAGCTCGCCAAGGAAGTCCAGTTCATTCTTGGGCACAACTGACTAAAAGAAAGTTTTTACTTAATTAAGCTAAATAACATGACCACTTCCCCACTCCCACTTTCTGGTAGAAATCATGGTTTTCTTTTCTTAAGTACAGCAGCCTTTTTCCTTTCCTTTTCTTCTAGTTGTTCCTGTTGTGGTTTGAGGGAGGTAATTTTTCCTGCTTCTGGTCATTAGTTTTGCAGTTTTGAGAGCGGTCATGGTGTCAAGTATCAGGGACAGCAGTGTAATATTAATAAGTTCTCATAGAGAAGGAAAAACGTATTTTTCACAGAGTAAGAAAAATACCTTCAAACAGTATCTGAGGAAATGAGGACCCTAGGATTTTCTGCACTTCCTCGACCCCATCCCATATTAGAAGGTATGATATAAGGTGAAGCATGGCGTCAGGGTGGGGTTGTTTCTTTTATTGAATTTATCAAGGCAGAAAACACTGAAGATTCATGGTCTGAACATTTTTTTAGGTAAATAAATTCCCAATTCAGCTGAATCTCGGAGGCTTCTGTCTTTTTATTCTTTTGGTCTGGTTCAGAGGTTCTTTAGATTTCTGTTTAGGGAGACTACATTGGGTTTGTTTTCAGACCTCATTTTTCCGAAAGGCCCAGGATAGCGTGATTTTACCCTACAATCCCCACGGGTCTGGGCAATGTTCTTGGAAACACAAAGATGATCTCACCCAGATGGGAGCAGGGTCGCGTGATAAAATAATGGTCCTTCTCCCACTTAGGCCACTGCACACTGCTAAAATATATTGCTTCTTGACCCTTTGGCTAAGATCTCCTGGAGAACAACTAAAATATTAACTTCCTGTCAGCTTAACCACATCCAAGGCTGTAATTTCTGACAGCTGTTGAAGATCTTGTGCTTTGTGGGGGCCCAGATGAATTGTCTTTGTGATAGCTGAATTTGTCTAAAAATCCTGGATCCTAGACTATCCAATTCAATAATCCACATAATGCTTGAATCATCATTGCAATGTTCGCTTGATTTTTCCCTGGCAGGGGTTGTCCAGCCTGGGCTTAAAAACCACCAATGAGAGGGAGGGGACTCTGAAGCCACTTTTGGCTTAGTATTTGTCTGAGGAAGGAGAAGTTCTTTCTTGCTAAACTTTTCCCCTGAAACTCACAGTCATTAATTCTAGTTTTCCCCTCTGGGGTCTATGCCATTAGAATAGGCTGAATTCCTTATTAACCATTAGAAATTAGTTACTGTTTGTTCTTAAGTCTAGGTTAAATAATCTAGTCCCTTCTACATGGCCTCTTGGGATTTGGATTCAGTAACCCTTGAGCTGAATTCAGTACTGAATATTATATATTAATTAAAGCACCATAAGCTGTCATTAGATTTCCTTTGGAATCATCTCACACTATTGACACATATTGAGCTTATTATTTATTAAAATTCCTAAGTCTCTTACCTACTGTTGTTAAATTTATGTGTTGATTTTTGAACCCACACATAGGTTCTTGTACTTATTCATCCTAAATTTTATTTGTTATATTTAGTCCATTGTTCTAGCCTCTCACCAATCTTGATTCTTTTATCAACAGTATTTGATGAAAGCCCGCCTGGCTTTTTATTGTCTACGAATTTCACAAGCCTGTTTTTACATCCCTGTCTTACTCAGTGATGTTAGAAGGGCAGAGCTAAAGACAGAGGGCAATAGAAAATGGAAATCACATTTAATACTAAAGTAACATCACTATTCAATAATCATGAGCCCTCAGTCTAACCAGTGAAACAAGCCCTTCGTGGACCTAGTGTGGTTAGAGAAATCGGTCATGTCTCAGTAACTCTACTGCTTACAATATGGCTCCTTAATTTAAAAAAGAAGTAAGAAATTAAAGGCAGCATGTAAAGCAGGAGTAAAAAAATACCCGTTGATGTATAAAATTTTTTTAAAATGATAGCCAAGATTTTATTTGAGAATCTGGTTACTTCCTCAAACCTCAATTGTTCTTTATTTAAACAACAACAAACAAACAAACAAAACCTTAGTGAAGAATAAACATGCTGAAGTTGAGTTTAAAAAAATGATCATGTGGTTCATTTAATTGATGGGGAAATACATGGTTTTGTTTAAACCATCCCATATACAGGTTTTCAGTTCCCTCGCCTTAAAATTGCTGTCATTCTTGACAGTGACAAACATGTGTATGTGAAAGATAGGAAGGAACTTAATTTCAGTTGGTACATTCTGACTGAATAAACAGAAGTGGGCTTTAGGAGATAAATTTGAAAGATGAGTTAAATTTTTCAACTGGGAAAGGATCTAGCATGATTCTCCTTGTTAAAGATTTCCAGATAAGTTCAAGAGGAGAAGAGTTGAAGCTGAATTTCATAAGGAAGTAATAATTCCCTTCTGATTAATGACTAGCCATAGACAGAATTGCCAGGAGAGATAAATTGCAGTATAACATTCCAAATTTAAAAAAAAACAAAACAAAACAAAAAACTCCTTCCATCAATTGGATACTTAAACCCATTTTAAATTACTCCAATTAATGAGATGCATGTGAGTTTGCACGGTCAGTAATGGGAGTGTTGAACTTTATTTTCCTTTTGTTTATGCAGTGTCATAGTTACATATTTTTGCTATGTTTTATGACGTTATGACCTGGACTGCAAACAAATTCCGAGTCAAACTGTTACAGGTTGTTTGTAATATGCTTTGGAGTGTAGTTTTTTGTAACGTCCAATCCTCCTCTGCTACATGTACACACACACACACACCATGTCTCTCTCTCAAATGGTTACAGAATACATTTATTAGCCTTGTCTAACATAAATATCATAATAGATGTATATTCATTTGTAGCTGAATATTGTTTTTGTGAAGCACCCATCCATTCTTAAAGATTTTTAAAAAATTTTTGAGGCAGTTTTATTTTGTCACCCTAGGTAGAGTGCTGTGGTGTCACAGCTCACAGCAACCTCGAACTCTTGGACTTAAGCGAATCTCTTGCCATAGCCTCCCAAGTAGCTGGGACTACAGGCACCTGCCACAGCTCCTGGCTATTTTTTTGTTGTAGTTGTCATTGCTGTTTTGCAGGCCTGGGCTGAGTTTGAACCCGCCAGCCCCAGTGTATGTGGCTGGTGGCCTAAACACTGAGCTATGGGTGCCGACACTATTCTTAAAGATTTTTTTACTTTTAAGGATTGGATAGTTAATGTGACATATAGATGGGTCAAAATTATCCCTACCACTATACACCTTCTCTGCAGAGATCTCCAAATGTGTCCTTCTCCAAAGCGTCTCTTGTCTTTCCTTTGACTGGAACATTACCTTTGTCTGGCTAATTCTTACTTAATTGAAAGTGAGGCTGAAGTGCTCTCCAGGATGTTTCCCCTGACTCCTAGATTTTACTCCAATGTCCTTGTGCTTATCATGTACAAATCATGTATCACAATATACTATACATGTTAATTTATTTCCATGTCTTGTATTATTATGTATCTATACATTATATTTTTCATAATAGATGCAAGTGCTATCTGAGACATAATAGGTGCTCACCAAATGGAATACATTTTTTAAAAATTGGGGCTTTTCTTACTCTCTAGACTAGGGTAGGTGTGCTTGTATCGTATATTCTCATAGAGCACTGAACTTCTCCTTTGTAGCGCTTAGCAGATTTGTAATTACATACTCATGCTGTGTTTGGTAGCTCCTCCTCCTCCAGATTATAAGCTCTGTGAGGGTGGAGTCCATGCCTTTCTTTCCATCAGTCCATTCCTATTCCTGGCACCGTGCCTAGCACAGGGTGCTTGCTCAGTGAGTATCTGTTACATCAATGACCAGTTGAATGAATGGACCTCTGTGAGAGAAATTAATGAAGGAAATGGTACCCTTAGGTTTTAGTGTAATGAAAGTGGTTGCAAAGGGGGAGTGTTATAGAAACAGAGTAAGAATGTGAGAGAGTTTCTTCAAAATCTACCTGGGATGCTAAAGGATCTAGTGGGCAGAAGGTGGCTGGGGTAAGGGTGGAGCCGGGAAGAACATGGCCCTGATGAAAGGAACATTGTGTGGGAAGAAGGGTTATGCCCTAAGCTGTGACAGTGGGTCATGTGATGAAGGTCTCAGCAAAGAGGGAGGCAGCCAGGACAGATGTGATTATGGTTTAACTACCCTTAGGATCCAAATAGGCTTTGGCTTAAAGGTTTTTTTTCATGGTTTCAGTAGCTCTCTTTCCAAAGGCAGCATGGCACTGTAGAGTTTGATGTCACAAACGTTTCAAAATGCAGCTGTAACACTTTCTGCCTATCTGACTTTGAGTATGATATGTGACATTTTTGAGCCTCAGTTGCCTCATTTGTAAGCAGACAATCACATTCATCTTGAAGAGTTGTGTTCATTTAAATGAGATAATGTTCATAATGCATTTAACTCAGTATCTGGCCCAGAGCAATTACTGAACAAATGGTAGCAGTTATTAATATTAACCAGACTTAACTTTTATGAAACTTTTGAATGGTTCTGTTCTTGGCTCTAAATTGTTTGGCATTTTAAAACAACAATTCTTATCAAATTTAAAGATGACACGACACTGAGAAAAACCAGCTAATATGTTGGCTAATAGGCTAAGAGCCATAAAAATCTCAACAACTGAGGAAGATAGGCTGAAACCAACATGATAAAATTAATAGGGATAAATTTAGATTCTTGCTCTTGTGTTTAAAGAATCAGCTGAAACCAGAACAAGGGAGACTTCATTTAATAGTTTATAAGAGAACGACAAAGGCTAAGGGGTATTAGCAGGCTGTCAGCTTAACGTAAGCCAATGGGGTTAAGGCTGCCAAAAAGCTAATGTGATCTGAGGTCAAGTGAGGAAATAGAGTGTCCAGGAGAAAGAGGGTGATCATCCAAGTGTCCCTGTGCTGGTCAGACAACATCGAGGGAGTTTTGCTCAGTTCTTGGCCTGCACTCTGAGAGACATAGATCTAGAAGAAGGTTAACAAGAGGGACAAAGTTCTGGAAAACATGTCATATAAGCAATGGTCAAAGGCACCAGAGATGTTTAATCTGGAAAAGAGGAGACTGGAGTGGGGTAGATTAGGGGTGGAAAGTGGGTCATGATGGAGCATGCCACTACCTTCAGATAGTTGAAAGATTTTAATTTGAAAGAGGAATCATACTTGTTCTGCAGAGTTTCAAAGGATAGAAGAAAGATTGTGACTGGAAATTTTAAGGGAGAAAAAAGTTGGTGAACATATTTTAAAGTATGCCCATCATAGGTGTATCTGCTAGCTTTATAAACCTTCATTATATGCAAGGCTCTCTGCCAAGCTCTCTTATAGTATATGCACATATTGCTTATTTAATCTTTATATCAAGTCTGTAAAGTGGGTATTATCACCCCAATTTTATGGATAAAGAAACTGAGGCTCAGACTGAAGAAGTAAATCTATGCAACCCGTTAAATGGTGAAACAGGAGCTCTAACTCAGGTCCTGTATGACTAGAAAGTCTGTGGTTTTGAGCCCTATGGCATTTTTCATATAGGACTTCCTGGGACACAAGACTTTCAGTACTAAAATCAGGACAATTCCTGACAAACAATAATGAGTTGCCATCCTAATTTTATCCCTGCAACCCCAAGATGGAGACCTTTGCTGCCTAGCAATAGAAAGCTAGGATTATGGCTTAGCAGCTAGCTTTGGCTCAAATTCCAAAAACACCTGTAGAAAATTTGAACCATTCAAATAGGGAAATGATCTGCTCTAAGTGGCAATGGGCTCCCAATTCCTAGATATAATAAAAAAGAAGCTGAATGACACCTGTCAGAAGTTTGGAAGATGAGAATTCTCTAAGTTGGCTTGTTGTTGGGGAAGACCATTTCTATAGTCCTTTCTGTCTCTGTCTTTCTGCAGTGCAGGCAGAGAATTGTCTTGTCTTGGTCCTTGAAGTGATCCTCCAGGCTCTTTGTACACAATTAAGAGCATACTTATAGGACTAGTTCGAGATGGTGTCTCAAGAAGCCTAGAACACAGACCCTTTTTTCCCTTCTTGTGGTCATTGTCTCCTGCTAAATATAGCCAAAAGCACGTGTACAAAAGTTCTGAGATTGTTGCCCTCATCACACACAAGCATTGGATTTTCAACCCAAGGCTCTCAAGAAAGACGGCCATTCACAGTGGCACATGCCCTTAGTCCCAGCTGCTTGTGAAGTTGAGGCAGGAGGATTGCTTGAGTTCAGGAGTTTGAAGCTATAGTGCAGCATGATTGTACTTGTGAATCTCCAGCCTAGGGAACATAGTGAGACCCCATCTCAAAAGAAGAAAGAAAGAGAGGGGGGAGGGGGAGGGGGAGAGAGAGGGAGGGAGGGAGAGAGAGAGGGAGGGAGGGAGAGAGGAAGGAAGGAAGAGAGGAAGGATCCAGACATCATTTCATTATATTGAAGGGCCCAAACAACAAACATCAGAGTTATTTTTCATTTAAGTTTAACATGCGTCAAGTCTAGCTACCATTATTAAAGAACCCACGTGGAGTTCAAGCTCTGAGATCATGAGGTATTTGTAGTTCTGTGCTTGTCTTATTTTACTTATATAAATCATGTCCTCCAGGTTCATCCATATTCTCACAAACAACAGGATTTATTTCTTTTTAAAGGCTGTATAGTATTCCATTATATTCATGCACACATATGCACACACATTTGCTCTATATATTTATCTGTTGATGGCCACTTAGTCTGATTTCATATCTTGGTTATTATAAATGATGCTGCAACATGGGTGTGCAGATATTTCGTCAAGGTCCTGATTTCATTTCATTTGGATATATATGTATACCTAGTAGTGGGATGGCTGGATCATATGGTAATTCTATTTTTAATTTTTTTGAAGAACCACCATGCTGTTTTCCATAATGGCTGTATTAATTCACATCCCCCACAACAGTGTGCAGGAGTTCCCTTTTCTCCACATTCTTGTGAACAATTTTTATCTTTTGTCTTTTTGGTAATAGCCATCCTAACAGGTATGAGGTGACTTTTCATTGTTGTTTTCATTTTCATATCCCCAATGATTAGAGATGTTGAACATTTTTTCCATATACCTGTTGGCCATTTGAATGTCTTCTTTTGGAAATGTCTATTCCAATCCTTTGCTCGCCATTTAATTTGGTTATTTGTTTTTTGCTATTGCGTTGTTTGAATCCCTTATGTATTTTGGATATTAGCCCCTTTATAGATGTATAGTTTGCCAACATTTTCTTCCATTCTGTAGGTTGTATCTTCCCTTGGTTGATTATTTCCTTTGCTGTGTGGAAGTTTTGCAGTTTGTACAAGCCCATTTGTTCATTCTTTGCTTTTGTGCTTTCAGTTTATGTCCAAAAAAAAAAAAAAAAAAATTATTGCTCAAACCATTGTCATGGAACTTGTTCTGCTATTTTTCACATGGTAATTTCATAGTTTCAGGTCATAAATTTAAGTCTTTATTTTATTTTGAGTTTACTTTTGGATATAGTGTGAGATAAGGGTATAAGTTTATTCTACTGAATGTGGATATCCAGTTTCTTCAATACCATTTATTGAAGAGACTGTCCTTTCCCCACTGTGTGTTCTTTGTACTGTTGTCAAAAATCAATTGACCATAAATGCCTGGGTTATAGGTGGGCTGTCTCTTCTGTTCACTTGGTCTATGCATCTATTTTTATGCCAGTACTATAGTATTTTAATAACTATCGCTTTGAAATCAGGTAGTGTGATGCCTCTAGCTTTGTTCTTTTTTGCTCAAGATTGCTTTGGTTGTTTGGGGTCTTTTGTAATTCCATATAATTTTAGAAATTTTTTTCTATTTTTCTGAAAAATATCCTTGGAATTTTGAATCTGTAGATTGCTTTGAGTAATATGGACATTTTAATAATATTAATTCTTCTAATGCATGAACATGGCATATCTTTCCTCTTATTTATGTCTCTTCTTCAATTTCTTTCATCAGTGTTTTGTTGTTTTCAGAGTACATCTCTTTCACCTCATTGATTACATTTATTCCTAAGCGGTTTTTTGGGAGCTATTGTAAATGAGATTATTTTTGTGATATGTTGTTTTTTATAGTTTGTTGATAATGTATAAAAATGCTTCGGACTTTTGCATGCTGATTTTGTTTCTAAAAACTTTACTGAATTTCTAACTGATTTTTTTAGTGGAGTCATTAGGATTTTCTGTATATAAGATCATGTCTGCAGATAGAAAAATTTTAATTTCTTCCTTTCTAATACGAATGCCTTTTACCTTTTTTTCTTATCTGATTGCTGTGGCTGGGACTTTCAGTGTTATGTTGAGTAGAAGTGGCAAGAGTTGGCATACTTGCTCTTGATCTTAGAGAAAAAGCTTTTGACTTTCCACCATTGAGCATGATGTTAGCTGTGGATTTTTCATCTGTGTCATTTATTGTGTTGAGGTACAATCCTTCTGTACCTTGTTTGTTGGTAATTTTTGTCATGAAAGAACATTGAATTTTGTCTAATGCTTTTTCTACATCTATTGATATGATTGCATGGTTTTTGTCCTTCATTCTGTTATTATGGTTTATCACATTCATAGGTTTGCATAAATTGAACTATCCTTCCATCCCTGGGATAAATCCCATTTGATTATGGTGAATGATCCTTTTAGTCTGCTATTGAATTCAGTTTTCTATTATTTTGCTGCTGTTGAATTCAGTTTATTATTTTGTTGAGGAGTCTTGCATCTATGTGCATCAGGGATGTTAGCTTGTAATTTTCTAGTGACTTTGTCTAGCTTTGGTATCAGAGAAATGCTGGCCATGTAAAATGAATTTGGAAGTATCTTTTCTTTTTGAATTTTTTGGAGGCATTTGAGAAGGGTTGGTATGTGTTCTTTAAATGTTTGGTAGAATTTAACAGTGAAACCATTATGTTCTGAGTTTTTTGATGGGAAAAATTTTATTACCAATTCGATCTCTTTATTTGTTATTGATCTATTCAGATTTTCTATTTCTTCATGATTTGGTCTTAATACCTCCAGCTTTGTTATTTTTGCTCAAGATAGCTTTGGTTGTTTGGGAGTCTTATGTGTCTAAGAATTTATTTTTGTCTTTTTAATAATAGCCATTCTAACTGGGGTAAGATGATATCTCACTATGGTTTTGATTTGCACTACATTTCCCTGATGATTAGTGATGTTGAGCATTTTTTTCATATACCTGTTGGTCATTTTATGTTTCTTTTGAGGAATGTCTACTCATGCCTACTTTTTAATGGGATTATTTGCTTAATGTTGAGTTGTTTGAATTCCTTGTAAGTTCTGGATATTAATACCTTGCTGGATGAATACTTTGAAAATATTTTCTCCCATTCAACAGGTTGTCTTTTTACTCCGTTGAGTGTTTCCTTTGCTGTGCAAAAGCTTTTTAGTTTAATACAGTCCCATTTGTCTATTTTTGCTTTTGTTGCTTATGCTTTTGACGTCTTAGCCATAATATCTTTGCCAAGGCTAATGTTTTGAAGTGTTTCCCTATCTATGTTTTATTCTAGCAGTTTTATAGTTTTAGGTCTTAGTTTAAGTTTTTAATCAATCTTGAGGTGGTATTTTGGGATATAGTGAGAGATAGGGGCCCAGTTTCATTCTTTGGCCTATGGATATCCGGTTTTCTTAGCACCATTTATTGAAGAGAATATTCTTTCCCTATGTACATTCTTGGCACAGTTCTCAAAAATCAGTTGGCTATAAATTTATAGATTTATTTCTGTTTTTTTTTTGAGACAGAGCCTCAAGCTGTTGCCCTGGGTAGAGTGCCATGGCATCACAGCTCATAGCAAGCTCCAACTCCTGGGCTCAAGTGATTCTCCTGCCTCTGCCTCCCCAGTAGCTGGGATTACAGGTGCCTGCCACAATGCCTGGCTAATTTTTGGTTGCAGCTGTCATTGTTGTTTGGTGGGTGCAGGCTGGATTTGAACCCGCCAGCTCAGATGTATGTGGCTGGCGCTTTAGCCGCTTGAGCCACAGGTGCTAAGCCATTTCTGGGGTCTTAATTCTGTTCCATTGGTCTATGTGTTTGTTTTTATATAAATGTCATGCTTTTTTGGTTACTATAACCTTGTAATATATTTTGAAGTCAGATGGTGTACTGCCTCTAGCTTTGTTCTTTTTGCTCAGGATTGCTTTGACAATCAGTTTTTTTTTTAAAATTATGTGTATTTAATTATGTATATCGTATACACATAGATCATGTATACATTAATGCATTTATGGGGTACAATGTGCTGATTCTATATGCAATTTGGAATGCTTAGATCAAATTAGTTAATATAGGGTTTCGCCTCATTTACTTAATTATTGTGTTGAGACATTTATATTCTATATTTAGATTTGACATGTACCCTTGCAGTATTCTCCATAGGTGGTCCCACAGTTTACCCTCCCTCCATCAAACCTCCTCCCTTCCCTCCCCTCCTCTTCCTTTCCCCTCCTACATCCTGGGCTATAGCTGTGATTTATCTTTCATATGAAAGTGTTAGTGATTATAAAAGAAAAGTCCTGGACCCAGATGGCTTCACATCAGAATTCTACCAAACCTGTTAATTATAGGAATTAATACCTATATTACTTAACCTTTTCCAAAACATAGAAAAAGAAGGAATACTTCCCAACACATTCTTTGAAGCAAATATCACCTTGATCCCCAAACCAGGAAAAGACCCAACAAGAAGAGAAAATTATAGACCAATATCTTTAATGAATATAGATGCAAAAATATTCAATAAGATCCTAGCAAACAGAATCCAGCAATATATCAAACAAATTATACACATGACCAAGTGGATTTTATCCCAGGGTCTCAAGGTTGGTTCAGGTACTTTTTTAGTTCTATATGAATGTTAGGATTTTTTTGTACTATTTATGTGAAAAATAACACTAATTCTTTAATAAAGATTACATTACATCTTTAGATTGCTTTAGGTAGTATGTTTTTTTAATGATATTAATTCTTCCAATCTGCCAGCATCGGATGACTTTCCTTTTGTTTGTGTCCTCTTCAGTTTTTTTCACCAGTGTTTTGTTGTTTTCCTTGTAGAGTTCTTTCAACTCCTTGGTTTAATTTATTCTTTGGTATTTTTTTTTTTTTGTAGCTGCTACAAATGGGATTGCCTTCTTGATTCTTAGCCATTACTGAAGTATAGACAAAAAATCAGCCATTACTGATTTTTGTACGTTGATTTTGCATCCTACAACTTTAATTAATTAATTAATCAGATGTAAGTTTTTTGGTGAAGTCTTTTTAGGTTTTCCTCTTCATAAGATCATGTTATATATAAAGAAGGACACTTTGACTTCTTCTTTTCCAATTTGAATGTCTATTATTTCTTTCTCTTGACTGACTGCTATGGCTAGAGCTTCCAGTATTGTGTTGAAGAGGAGCGGTGAAAGTGGGAATCCTGTTTTCTTCCTGATCATAGACAAAAGGCTCTCAGCTTTCCCTCCTTTTCAAAATGATGTCAGCTGTGTATTTGTCATATATAGTCTTTATTGTGATGAAGTATGTTTCTGCTAAAGTAGTTTGCTAACCATGTTTATCATGAAGGAGGTTGAATTTTATTAAATAACTTTTTTGCATCTATTGAGGTGATCATATGGTTTTTGTCATTTATTCTGTTGATGTGGTATAACACATTTATTAACTTGTGTACGTTAATTCATCCTTGCATCACTGGTATAAATCCCCCTTGATCAGAGTCTATTATCTTTTTGCTGTGCTGTTAGATTTGATTCGTTGGTATTTTGTTAAGAATTTTTGCATCTATGTTCATTAGAGATATTGCCCTGTCATTGTTTTTTTGCTTTGTTGTTTCCTTGTCTGGTTTTGGTATCAGGGTAATTTTGGCCTCATAGAATGAGTCAGAGTGAATTTCCTTCTCTTCAATTTTTTGGCATAGCTTGAATAGAATTGGTGTTAGTTCTTCTTTATATGTTTGGTAGAATTTGGCAGTGAAGCTATCTAGTCCTGGACTTTTCTTTTTTGGGAAACTTCTTATAATTAACTCAATCTAATTACTTGTTTTTGGTCTGTTTGGGGTTTCTATTTCCTTCCTTCTGATTCAATCTTGGTAAATTTTATATATCTAGGAATTTATCAATTTCCTCTAAGTTTCCAACTTACTATTGTGTAGTTCATAATAATGTCTGATAGTCTTTTGTATTTCTGTGGTTTTAGTAGTAGTGTCTTTTTTTTTTCATTTCTGATTTTGTTTATTTGGGTTTCTCTTCTTTTTTCTTTTTTAGTCTAGCTAATAATTTATGAATTTTATTTATTTTTTCAAAAATACAAATTTTCATTTCATTTGTCATTTGTAGTTTGGTAGTCTTTATTTTGTTTAGTTCTTCTCTGGTCTTTATCATTTCTTTCCTTCTACTAATTTTGGGTTTGGTTTTCTTGCTATTCTAGCCCCTCAAGATGCATTGTTGGATTGTTTATTCAAAAATTTTCTTTCCTTTCTTTCTTTCTTTTTTTTTTTGAGACAGAGTCTCACCATGTTGCCCTTAGTACAGCATTGTGGTGTTACAGCTCACAACAACCTCAAACTCTTAGGCTTAAGTGATTCTCTTGCCTCAGCCTCCCGAGTAGCTGGGACAACAGGTGCTTGCCACAATGCCAGGCTATTTTTTTGTTGCAGTTGTCATTGTTGTTTTAGCAGGCCTGGGCTGGGCTCAAACCTGCCAGCTTCAGTGTATGTGGCCTGTGCCTTATTCATTGAGCTACGAGTGCCTAGCCAAAAATTTTCTACTTTTCTTGATGTAGGCACTTATTGCTATAAATTTTCCTCTTAGCACTGTCTTTGCTATATTCTATGGTTTTCTTTTTTGGTTTTAATTTGTTGAAAACAAGTTTTTGCTTTCATATCTTTGTCAAAACACTGGTCATTCAGGACCATGTTGTTTAATTTCCAAGTATTTGTACAGTTTTCAAAGTTCTCCTTGCTATCTATTTCTAGTTTTATTCCACTGCAGTCTGAGAAGATACTTATATGATTTTGATTTTTAAAAGTTTGTTGACACTTGTTTTGCCTCCTAAGATATGGACATTCTAGAGAATGATCTCTGTGCTGATTGAGATGATGGTGCATTCTTTACCTGTTTGGTGAAATGTTCTGTGTCTGCCAGGTTCATTTGGTCTAATGTGTGGTTTAAATTTGTGATCTCTGTTTCCATAGAATACCTTTTTCCATCCCTTTATTTTCAGTTTATTTGTGTCTTTACAAGTGAAATAGAGTTTCTTCTAGCCAGCATGTACATGCTTATGGGGTGTCCCACCTTTTTTTATTTCTGCTGCACTTTGGAAGAAGAGTTGTCTTGGGCCACACATTAAAAATACAAACACTGATGAAAAATGATGAGCAAAAAAGTGTCCTTGCATAATTTTGTGATATTCACACCTCAGAGAAGCAAAACAGGCTTTAAATAATCTGCATGTAGCCTGAGGGCTACAAGTTGGACACTCCTGCTTCATGTTTTCTTACTTATCCAGTCAGTCTATATTTTTTTAAGTAGAAATTTAATCTGTTCACTTTCAAGGTTACTATTGATATGGGAAGGCTGATTCCTATCATTTTATTAGTTGATTTCTTGTTGCTTTGTATATCCTTTGTTTCTTTTTTTCTCTCTTATTATAATCAATGTTTGGTGGTTTTCAGTAGTGGTAATGTTCAGTCCTTTCTCTTCTTTATTTATGTTTTTGCTCTACCAGTGAGTTTTATACTTTTGTGTCTTTATGATGGTAGATGCTATCATTTAATTGTCAGGCAAAGGACTCCCTTAACTATTTCTTATAGGATGAGTTTAGTGATGAGTTCCTTCAGCTTTTGCTTGTCTGTAAAAGACTTTACTTATTTATTGAAAAGATAACTTTGCTCGTATATTTCTCTTGGCTAGAATCTCATTTCTTTCAGCACTTTGAATATATCATCCTATTCTCTCCTGGCCTGTAAGGTTTCTGCTGAGAAATTTGCTGTTAGTGTAATGGGGGCTTTCTTATAAATGACTAGGTTCTTTTCTCTTGCTGTATTTAGGATTCTCCTTGTTTTTGATTTTGATAGTTTGGCCATAATGTGCCATGGAGATGACCTTTTTGAATTGTATCTATTTTAAGATCTCTGGAGTTTTATCTCTTAGACTTGTCTGCTCTGAGCCTCCAGGAATTTTTCAGTTGCAGTTTAGGTTTCCCTACCTTGGCGCTGTTTCCTGCAGAGGGTTTTGCTTTGGCAAGCATCAGTCCTCTGCATTTGCCCATTTGTCTCTCGAATTTGTGGGGCAGTGGTTTTCCCTGTGACCCCACCTCTCTGACAGGTCTTAGAAAAGTTACTGATTTTTTTCCACTTGTTCCATTTTTTACTTGTTAGGACACAATGGCAGCTTTTAGCTTTTATATGCCAGACTGGAAGTCTAAAGTCCTCTGATAATAATAATTATTATTTTTTATTCCTAGACATGTACTACTACTGTCATCATAATCTAAATAGAATAGTTTCTTATGATCTTCGAGGAAGTTATCTGTGGAATCAGTTTATATTATACAAATGTATGCATAATATTTGGTCATCTTTGAATTTTTAATCTTCCTCTTTATTATAATGCCATGCCTATGCAATGTCTGTTGCATTTTTGCTTTCCTTTTCATATCTATTTTGTCTGCTTTATTCAGACCCTTGTTTCTTAAGGAAGAAAGTTGAAAATTCTGAACCTAGCATTCAAGGCAATCTTGAGTTGGCCCCTGTGGCACTTACTAAGCTGTTATCTCTCAATTCAGTCCCCATTCTATACTCCATCCTGTGAGTCTGGGCTGTCATTCTCCGCAGGCTACATTTCCGCTTTGCCAGTTGGATCCTTGTTAGCTTTGCCACTAAGGGAGAAAGGCACAGGACTTGGTGTTTCCTCTTTTGCTTTCCTGTCTGCTGTGTTTCTCCTGAGTGTAACTCTATCCTAGTTTCTTCACCATGGCATCTGTAGTTACTGCCTGTAGTGACAGCTGAATCTAATTTGCCGTTGTTCCTGCACTTGCGGAACCAGCCTCCCTGAACTTTCTCAAAACCCCCAGCCCCTCCTCAGAGGTTTGGGTTCTAGCAAACAGGCTATTAAATTTTATGCATTTCTTTCTTTAAGAGAAAAGATCTCCCTATGTTGCCTAGGTTGGATTATAACTCCTGAGCTCAAGCAATACTCTCACCTCAGCCTCCAGAGTAGCTGGGACTACAGGTGTGTGCCAATGGACTCAGATTAAATTTTATTAATCCCTCTTCCTTTTCTCCCTGTCATAGAGGTGATAGCTGTTGCTGCAGTTGCTAACTTCATGATACTTTAGAGTTTTCTTTTTGCCCTTTCAGGTACTTAGTTGACAATTCCCTACCTTAAATTCTCTTTGTTGTATGGTTTCTCCTGATTAGGCCTGCACTAAGATGGCTCCAAACCACTACTACAACTGTAAATGCTATTTCCCAAACCAGATCCTCTGCTTCAATGAGACACATCTATTCTTTCCATGGACCCCAGAGTGAGTTTTTCCCTTTCTAAACTTAGAAGGCTTACTTTTATCAACCCCTACCTGCAAAAGGTATCCAACTCTGCCAATCTAAATTCTATTTTCCACAACTCAGGTAAAATCCTGAGGATTTTCTGAACTTGTCCCTGACCATTCTCAGTACCATTATTTCTTCTTTGTCCAGATGAGTCCCGTATATGTAGCCTTCCCCTGCCCATTCTTCACCAATGTGTAGATAAGCTTGGTTTTGTTGTTACTTTTGTAAGTCATTTATTTAGAATACCAAGTGCATTTTCCCATAGGAATAATAATATATATGGTGGTTAAGGCAGTGCTAAAAAGTACACAGATTTTTCCAGGCTGTTCCATATGAGCCCATTTAATCCACAGTGGAAATGAATTGTAAAGATTCAGGACTAGAAGGTTCAAAATTTTATTTTATTTTTATTTATTTTCTTTTTATTAAATCATAGCTGTGTACATTAGTCCAATCAAGGGGTACAACGTGCTGGTTTCATATACAGTCTGAAATACTCTCATCAAACTGTTCAACATAGCCTTCATGGCATTTTCTTAGTTATTGTATGTAGACATTTGTATTCTGCCTTTAGTAAGTTTCACCTATACCCATTCTAAGATGCACTGGAGATGTGGCCCCACCCATTATCCTTCCTCCACCTTAACCTCCCCCCTCCCTTCCCCTTCCTAG
>CAUYPK010160816.1:0-23535 GCA_963574355.1 Loris lydekkerianus | reverse complement strand
TGGATGGAGCTGGAACATATTCTTCTTAGCAAAGTATCTCAGGAATGGAAGAAAAAGTATCCAATGTACTCAGCCCTACTATGAAGCTAAATTATAGCTTTCACATGAAGGCTATAACCCAACTATACCACAAAACTATGGTGAAAGGGCCAAGGAAGGGGAAGGGAGGGGGGAGGTTTTGGTGGAGGGAAGGTAATGGGTGGGGCCACATCTACGGTGCATGTTAGAAAGGGTACAGGCGATTGCACTAATGTACACAGCTATGATTTAACAATTAAAATATATATATATATTGCTAAAATGTCTATACTTTCCAGAGCAATCTACTGATTCAATGCCATACCTATTAAAACACCAACATCCTATTTTCAAGACTTGGAAAAAAATGATTCTGTGTTTTGTATGGAACCAGAAAAAATCCTGTATAGCTAAGGCAGTTCTTAGTAATAAAAACAAAGCTGGAGGTATTACCATACCAGATTTTAGGCTGTACTATAAAACCATAGTGGTCAAGACAGCATGATGCTAGCACAAAAATAGAGATGTAGACATTTGGAATAGAATAAAAAACCAGGAAATAAAACCAACAACTTATAACCACCTAATCTTTGATAAACCAAACAAGAATGTACACTGCGGGAAAGACTCCCTATTCAATAAATGGTGCTGGTAGAACTGGATATCCACATGTAAAAGACAGAAACTGGACCCTCACCTTTCTCCACTCACAAAAATTGATTCAAGATGGATAAAGGACTTAAATTTAAGACATGAAACGATAAAAATCCTCAAAGAAAACATAGGAAAAACACTGGACGATATCGGCCTGGGGAAAGACTTCATGAAGAAGACTGCCATGGCAAGTACAACAACAACAAAAATAAACAAATGGGATTTAGTTAAACCGAAAAGCTTCTGTACAGCTAAGGAGACAACAACCAAAGATAATTATTATATTTCTTAAGTATAAAATTGGTAAAAATCAGAAAGATTTTTTAATGTTCAGCTTCTGAGATAAAAGAGTTGATTTTCCAGGACATGTGTTGGCCAGAAGGTCAAATCAGAGAGACGTCCCAAATTTCTTCCAGCTAGGCCTCCTCAGCCTTGTGATGTCAGTTGAGGGAGCCCGAGCTGCCCACACAGCCCATCTTATCCTTGATGCTGAAAAGCCAGCTGTGAAAATGAGATGGATTTTGAATACTGTTTCCAAAAGCCTGCCAAAAAGACAATATGGCACTTTTAGAAACTCTGCAAAAGTGCCATCAGATAACCTTCCTGGTAAAATGGATATCAGTCAACGTTTGCCCAAAATTCTCAGTAAAAGTCAACACTGAGAAAAATGAGAAATAGAAATCATGAAGTAAAATCATTCAGACGCTATCTACACCCAACTCCCCCACTTTGCCAAAGGTGACAGTGAGGCCTAGGAATGGGACAGGATGTGTCCCAAACCACACAACTAGTTCGTGAAGAATTCAGGGACACACCCAAAGATGCTGCTCACACGAGGTCCTTACTCCAAGTAACTGATGTGTCTTCTGGCCCTCGTTTCCCCTAAGACCACTGGCTCACCCAACAGACTCCTGTCTGAGTAAAATCCTCTAAATGCTATATAAGTCACAGATGCCATATCTGTTTTAATAAAAAGTATATTATTAAGTTGCTGGTTGGTATAAATAAAATAATAATGTGAAAAAAGCTGGCATGGCGTCTGGCCAATAGTAGATTCTCAATACTTAACAGAGTTTCCTTTTCTAAGCAGAAAGACTTATCCCCCAACTAACTGTACATTCAGCATTTTGGAGCCTAGATTATACTAGTTAAGTTAGTGATCATGTGCTCTCCCTTCATAGGAGAAATAAGAAAAATCGAAAATGGATGTTAATGGTGGAAATGTATCTGGAGAGGTCAGTATAAGGAAGAAATCATTCATTAGTGTCTTCTCCAAGCACACAGTTAGCACGCTTTGCCTACATAGAGGATGATGTCGCTTCTACAAGCTAAGCCTTTATCCTAACACTCAAACTATAGCAGAATAAAATTTTAAACTGAATATTTATATGACCCATAAAATAAAGCCAAGGTTCTTGGCTAACTTCTCTGTTATGAGCATTTGGTATGTATCCACAGCACTGTCTTGGCAGAAAGAGTATATTCTCCTCACAATTACAAATGGGCAGCACATTACACTTCGCATATGAGTGGTGAGTCAGCTTCAGCCATGAGAGTGAGGATCACACCCCAGAGAATGATAAGGCAACATGCTAGAAGGAACCAGGGATTTTGAATGAATCTCATAACACCTGTTATGTGAGGGAGGAATGAAGTAATGTCTTGTTTGAGCTATTCTGATTTTGTTCTCGGCCCTGACTAATGCAGAAGGCATCATGTGTACACAGTGACTGAAGGATGTTGATCAAGACTAATGATATTGAATTTCCTCCACAGTTACCCAAATTGTTCTTTTTCCAACTAGAGTTTGAATACCTGTATTTAACAGAATCTCTGTGAGGTACCACTGCAACAATCTCATTTAATCTTCACCATAAAACACTGTACCACCCCAGAGTACTCTGCCATGGAGGCCGCTTTCCTCACCTTGCTTGCCCTGGGCACCAGCATCTGGATCCAAAGATCCAGGTAGAATCCAGTACGTATGTGACTATCTATATGACAGCTCTAAGTATCTTTATGTAGAAATTGGAGGTTTAACTCAGGACATTATGTAGACTTCAAATGAATTTGTTAGCAAAGTCTGAACATATACGCTGAAATGAGAAATGTGAAATTTACTTGGCATATTTTCATTTGCTAGTAAAATGACCTTGGATTTGTGACCAAGTATCAAGGCAAATCCATGTGGTATATCCACAAGCAACTGGGGCACTTTTTAATGTCCATTAATAATTTGGAGGCACTTAGAATGCAGAGCTCATGTTGAGTCCTAGGCAGGAAGACAAATATACATTTATGTAACAAGAGTCAAGACCATGGTATAATATTTTTGCATTAAGGAATCTTAATATGTGAAATTACAGACTTGTAAACACCCCGTGACTCTTTTTTTTGAGACAGTCTCACTTTGTCACCCTCAGTACAGTACTGTGGCGTTATAGCTCACAGCAACCTCAAACTCTTGGGCTCAAGTGATTCTCTTGCCTCAGCCTCCCAAGTAGCTGGGACTACGGGTGCCAACACAGCACTCGGCTATTTTTTTTTAGAGATGGGGTCTTGCTCTTGCTCAGGCTGGTCTCGAACCTGTGAGCTCAGCCAGTCTACCCACCTTGGCCTCCCAGAGGGCTAGGATTACAAGCATGAGCCACCTGGAACTCTGTGACTCTTTTTTATAAGGTGTAATTGAGTTATTGATTTAGACTTACAATTTTAACTGGAATCCTTACTTAAGTTTATGTATGTATATTACAACTTATATGTAGTACTGAAACTTCTAAAAGAAGTTAAATTTGTTAAGAATTAATTCATAACGTTAATTCATAACGTGTAAGAATTAATTCAAAATTTTAGTCAAAGTGCTTAAGAAGAAAAATCTAATACATTAAATTTATAAAGACAGCTTAAAATATTTGAAAATATTCCATTTGCTAAATCCATAAATGAGACAACCTAGTCATAAAGTTTGTCCAAATGTGCTAGATTTATCAATGGCACAATAGGATTTTCAGCTAGTTTTTAATCCATAATAAACTAGATTTAAACATTTTTAATGTTGACAAATTGAATATTAATGTTAAAACCAAAATAAATCTATGCATAGTCTTTTCTGCCTGTAAAACTGTTCACAAAAGCACTTTAAAAAAATCCTCATCTGACAGATCTAGAGCTATGTGAGACACTCACAGCGTTTGGCTATCTGTCCCACTTTCTGTTTTTCCATTGCTAAAAACAATGAGATAAGTCAATTTTCCAGTATTTACTGGTGGGGCTGCTCTTGCATCCTGACAGCAATGCCCTCTTGTTCGTTTAAAGCAATTGCTTCTGATCTCATTGAAGAACGTTTCATCATTGACCTAGGGGAAGTTTGTATGCCCTGTGCTTCTTCTAAGTAGATGCTATTTATGTTCAGGCTGCAGGAATCCGCTTTGCTAATGCATTCTCTCTCAGGGTCATTACAAAGGAAAATGTAAAAGTTCTTTTGACAGGAAGTGCCTCTTTCTGATAGTATCACAGTTACAAATGTGCAGCACATTACACTTCCCATATGAGGCTTTCCCTGTAACTACTTCCCCTAAGAAGTAATTGAGATGTTCAGAGAGGAGCATGGTATCTACTGTCTGGGGGTGACACAATCTCACCCCAACTCTCTCCCTTACCCTTTGCCTATTCTCCTTTCTCTGTGCATTTTTCCTTCTCTTCCCTCCTGGCTTGTCTTTAACGTCCCTTTGAGATCTCAATCCCCCACTCCCCACACCTGCCAAAAGCACTGCTTGGCTTCAATTTTTCAAGTTCAACTTGCTCTCTCTTTTTCTTAGTGTCAGTAACTGTTGCTGCTTCTTTCAGTCATGTTATTTTTATCTAATGAAAACAAAAATATTCTTTCTCACCATGAAACGAGACATCTACAAATCTAGCTAAATATTTACAAACCCTAAGACCAGTCTCTTATAGAGCCTGATGAATTAGAAGTAGTGGCCCATAGACAGAACATGGGTCTGAAGAGGGCTGTACAAGAAAAACAAGGAAGTCAGAGGTAGGAATGAAAAGGTTTAGTGCTGAAATTTGATAGCTTGGGCTTAGATCTTAGCTGTACCACTTACAGGAGCAGAGCAAGCTTTCAGAACTGAAGTCTGCAAAATAAAGATTATGATGGTACTTATAGAATGTGGAGAGGATTTAGTGAGATACAGAGGAAAAGCTTGATAAAACTACAGAGTTACACAGTGGTAAGCCATGGCTTCTAGCTCATTGGTCTTTAAGGGGATTCTAAATCAACAAAGAGTGTTGTTATTTTTACCAACGAGTGTAGTAGAGAACCTGTTACCAATATGAACTCTAGTTCAAGAGAACATTTATTTGTTCATGACTTACACAGCACATGCCATTCTTCACATGCCTCTTTTTTTAATCCCTCCACATGTGATGTAATTTGAGAGTTCCTCAAAAGACATAGCCCACCCCCACCATCACCACCACCCCCCACCACCAAAATGCCATCCCTTTGGGTTAAATGCAAGTTGCTGCTGAAATGTAACCTGACATGAAAGGCTGCAGAGAATCTTTTCCTATTAGTCACTATTAGATGGTTTCCCTCCATCTACTGGTTTTCAGTCTTCTCTACTCTCAGAAAAGCAAGGACCAAGAACCTTCCTCTGCCTTGCTGCCCCCTCACCAGCCAGGCAGTACATTTGTTTCCCAACTCATGGTCTCCAGGCCTGAGCTCTGAAATCTGGTTATCTCATCCACCATGCTCTTTTTTTTTTTAACTCATAGCTGTGTACATTAATGCAATCATATGGTGCAATGTACTGGTTTTATATACTACCTGAAATATTTTCATCAAACTGGTTAACATAGCCTTCACAGCACCCTCTTCCAGAGGTCCTCAAACTTTTTAAACAGGGGGCCAGTTCACTGTCCCTCAGACCGTTGGAGGGCTGGACTATACTTTAAAAAAAAACAACTATAAACAAATTCCTATGCACATGGCACATATCTTATTTTGAAGTAAAAAAACAAAATGGGAACAAATACAATCACACCACCTCATGTGGTTGAGGACCCCTGCAAGACATTTATATTCTACATTTAGTAAATTTCACATGTACCCTTGTAATATATTCTACATTTAGTAAATTTCACATGTACCCTTGTAAGATGCACCGTAGGTGTGGTCCCACCAATTACCCTCCCTCCACTGATCCTCCCCCCCCTCCCTTTCCTTTCCCTTCTCCCCATATTTTGGGGCTATATTTGGGTTATAGCTTATATGAAATCTATAAATTGGTCTCATAGTAGGGCTAAGCTCTTAAAATTGCTCTCAGTGAAGGTTATGACACACTAAACACAAAACCCAGTGGGCTCGCTCTTCCTAAATCCGTTTTTACCCCAACATCCTTTGGGCCATCCTTTCTATCCTGGGCTCCCAGGATTCAGGATAATTGTCACTACTACAGTGTTCTCTGGCCCCTGTGGTAATTAGTCATAGCTGCTCTGGTAAAATAGTCACAGCCACTACACTAGTCTCCTACATTGCTATGGAGGACTGACAATTAAATTCGTGAACTGATCCTAGAAAAAGTGCCCCATACCTCATTGCTGACTATCACTATGGTCACCTTTGAAGGACTCCCCTTGAGAAGCTATGCACCGGTACCAGTGCCTAGTCTACTCTCCAAAGCAATTTTGGGACTCTTTTTCTGGAATGACCATCAGAGCAGCCGTCGTATTATCTTTGATGTTCTGAATACCATCAAAATGTGTTTCAATATTTCCTTTATCTTCAGGTAAAGAAAAAAGTCACAAGGACCAGATCAAGTAAATAAGGAGGAAGTTCAAATATAGTTATTTGTTTACGGGCTAAAAACTTCCTCACAGACGGTGCCATGTGAGCTGGTGCATTGTCACCATGCCAGAGCCATGAGTTGTTGGCCAAGGTTTTCAGTTAACATTTTCCTAACTCTTTTTCTATCAATGTTTACTTGGTCTGCTGTACTTCTCACGGTCAGCAAATGATTTGACAATTTGATGAAGTTTTGCAATGTTTTCATCAGTTCTCATTACTGGCCACCCTGACCTCTCTTCATCAGTAATGCTTCCTCTGCCTTCAGAAAAACATTTAATCCATTTGTATGCTACTGTTTTTCTCATGGTATTATCCCCATGAACTTGGAGTAACGTGGTCCCTATTTCATTTCCATATTAGCCAAGTTTAACAAGAAATTTACAAATGTTTGTTCATTGCTGTAATTCAAGCTCCCACACTCTCAAGACAGCACACAAAAATGCACACCACTAATGAACGTCACTCAGCAAGCCATGAACATGGACAGGAACACAAATGTGAGACACTGACATACCAAGGCTATGAAAACTCACTGAGTTGTTTGCACAATGCTGCCAAACAGGGCTCTCTCGGTGGCAAGTTTGCAAACTTAATTGTCAGACCTAGTATTTTGTGGCAGGCAGTGTACTTGAACATTTACATGTTCTATTTCACTTTTTACCTCTTCCTTACTCTTTTCTGGATGAGATTTCCAAATCTAAACATTTTTGTATGCAGAGCTATTGTATTGAGTTACAAAGTATGCACAATGAAATTCACAGATCTCAAGTGAAACTCACAGGTTTTTTTTCTTTAGATGCAGGATTTTACTATGTTGCTTGTCTTAAACTCCTGGTCTCAACTAGTCCTCCCACCTCAGCCTCCCACATCACTGGGATTTTAGGCATGAGCCACTATGGCTGGCTTTATCTGTGATTTTTGACAAATATTAAGTATATAGTTTATAAGCAAGTATAAACTTGCATAACCAATGCCTCTATCAAGATACAGAGCATTTGCATTTTCACCAAAAGCTCCCCCATAACCACCTCTAGTTATGTTTTGCCGAATGGCAAGTTACACCCTCCCCCCATCCCATCCTGCCAACAAAACTTAGAAATTTAAAACAACAAGCATTTTACTTTATTACCTCACCTGGTTGCTGAGGGTCCGGAAACTGGGAGTGACTTAGGTGGGTGGTTTTGCCTCAGGGTATTTTAGAAGATTTCAGTCCAGCTGGTGGCCAGGGCCACAGTCTCAAAGGACTTGATTGGAAGGAAAGGATTCCCCTTTGAGCTCACTCCATTGTTATCCTTCTTCAGCTTTCCATAAATATGTTCACAAAATGGCTTTCCCCAGAGTGAGTGGTGGGAGAGAGATTGAGAGAGAGAAAGAGAGGACACCAGCCAACAAGGAAGCCACAATGTGCATATCCTAATCTCAGAGTCGAGGTGGCCACACCATCACTCCAGCCTTATTCTGTCCCTGAAGTAAATGCCAGAATTGCCAAGGGCCATCTCAGAGACTGGCTGCCACATCAATTTGCTCAATTCTCACCACCCTGACCACCCTTGGCCCTTGAAAATCATTTTTGTGAAAACAATTTTAATTAAAATTACAATATCTTCAATTTATACAGGGCTATTTTAGATTTTTCTGTTTCACATAATGTCACTGTCAGTTTTTCTTATGCTCTGGCGTGGACTTCCAAGATATCAAGGGAAATGAAAACAGTAGGCATCTTGCTTGCTTTGATATTTAGGAGAATTTAGCTTTTTACTTTTAAGTATAAAGTTTGAATTTAATTTCCTCTTCTTTTTCTACTGTCTTAATGTGAGTTATTTAGGTCACTAATTGTAATCCTTTTTTCTATTCTAATATAACCCACCAGTATCACATATAAAAGATATAAATTTCTCTTTAAGTACTGCTTTAATTTTGTCATATAAATATATACATATAAATTCTCTTTCTCTCCTTTTCTCTTTCTCTCTGTTTCCAGTCCTAATTTCTTTCACCAATTGATTATATATGTTACTTAATTTCAAAATAACTTAGAGATCTTCCAATTTTTCTTATTAAATTACAATTTAATTTTTCTTAGTGAGATAACTTACTCCACATAACTTTACTGTTTTTCAAAGTATGAGGTTCATTTTATAATGTACAATATCTTAGTGAACGGTCCATGTGCACTCGAAAAGAATATGTAGTCTATAGATGTTGAGTAAAGTATTATGTAAATGTCAATTAGTTTGAGTCAATTAATAGTGTTTATCAAGTCTTCTATATTATGATGAGTTTTTTTCCTATCATTACTGTAAGAAAAAATGAAACAATTTCTAACTTTGATTGAAATTTATCTACTTCTCATTTTAGATATTATAATTTTTACTTATTGTATTTTGAAACTCTGTCATTAGGTGCATGCACTCACAGAATTGTTACTTTTAAAATGAATTGGACATTATAACATTTTAACATTATAAAACATCTCCTTGTTTTGGGGATGGTGTGACTTGTTTTTTAAGACAGAGTCTCACTATGTCACCCTCAGTAGAGTGTTGTAGTGTCACAGCTCACAGCAACCTCAAACTCTTGGGCTTAAGCTATTCTGTTGCCTCAGCCTCCAAAGTAGCTGGGACTACAGGCGCCCGCCACCATGCCCAGTTATTTTTGTTGTTGTTGTTGTTGTTGTTGTTGTTATTTGTCATTGTTGTTTAGCAGACCTGGGCTGGGTTCAAACCCACCAGTCCTGGTGCATGTGGCCAGCACCCTAACCACTGAGCTGTGGGTGCTGAGCCCACTTTAATTTTTAAAATGTATCTCTGTCTATTGAATTATAGGTTAACTGTTTTTTGTTGTTGCTTTGTGTTTTAACATTTGAAATACGTTGTTCCATTATTTTCTAATTTGCATCATTCCTGACAACAATGTACTAATCATTGTACTAATCTTACTCTTCTGTTGTATATAATGCATTTCCCTCCCTCTGGCTTAAGTTTTCTCTGTATCACTGGTTAAACAATTTCATTATGCTGTGTCATTTTTATATTTAATTTATTTGTGATCACTGAGCTGCTTGGGACTATCAATTTATATTTTTCATCAAATCTTGACATTTTCCTATGATTCTTTTTTCAAAAAAAATGTATCTTAATCTTTCTTAATTTTTTCTGGGACTTCAATTGCCATGTTAGACTGCCTAATATTATCTCACAAGCCCCTGAATCGTTTTTATTTAGTTTTTCAGGGTTCCTCCAACCCCATGAAATAGCCTCTTAGTTGCTATTACTCTATCTTCAAATCCTCTGACATTTTTCTTCTCTGTGATTTAATCTTCTAAACTTCTAATAACTTTTTCATCACATACATTGTATGTTTTTATGTTGTAAAATTTTCATGTCTTCTTTTAGTTTATGTGTTCCATTTCTCTGTTTAATGTCCTATGTGATCCTTTAGTGTGAGCATACTTTCTTTTAGTCATGGAGCACAATTAAATACCTCTTTTAAAATCTTAATCTTAATTAATCTGCTAATTCCATCGTGCATTATATGTTTGTCTATTTCTATTTACTGATGTTTCTCATGGTCTGGTGCAATATTCTCCTACTTTTTTGAATGTCTGGTAACTTTTAATTGTTTATTGGACATTTTGAATGCTGTGTCATTGCTGTCTGGATTTTGCTATCTTCTTTCAATTTCAAATCTTATTCTGCTAATAAGTAATTGATTTATACATCAATTTGATGCCTGAAAGCTTATTATAAAGCTTTTCTAAGATGAGTATAAAGTAGTCTTTACTCAGGTCGCATTAACTCTGCACTTAATACATGGCCCTTGCAAGATGTCCTCTGAATACTCAGAGTTTGTCCATTCTGGCTAAATATAATTTGAGTATTTTCTACCTCTGGGAAAGGTATAGACTCTATTCTCAGCTCAAAGTTTTCTCATAGTTATTCTCTTGATAGCAGGATTTTGCCTAACATCATGGAGTCCCATCTTATGCATTTATAGATTAATATTTGACCAAATCCCCAAAGGGCCCCCATGCAGATTTCTGGAACTCTTCTGCATAGTTCCCTTCACCAAAATCCTTTCTCCCAAATTCAACACATTTCTATAGTCTCAAACTCAGGTCACTATCCTCTCAGCTAAGCATATCCACTATAATGTTTGTCCTCCCATCCTGCACTACAGTTCAGAAAATGACCCTAGGCAAAAAGCTGAGGTAATTAATAGGCATCTTTTGTCCTTCTTCCAAGGTACACACTGCCTGTTGTCCAAAGTCTGGAAGACTTTTCTTAGGTGTGTTGTCCAGTTTTCCATTTTTCTTTTTATATGGTGAGAGGCTTAGTCTAATGCCAATTGCCTATTCAAAATCATTTAATAGATTACTAGTGTCTATTGAATAAAATCAAAATTCTGTACCTTGAAAATCTGATCCAACATACTTAATCTCCTACTTCTGCTCTTCCCAAAATATCCTGTACCAAAAAATCTGTTTTCAGCTCATTTTAGAGACTTTGAGTTGAACTCTGCCTGAGTCATTTAGTAGCAATGCACCTTGGACTAGTTATTTAATCTCTCTGAGTTTTGGTTCTCTAATCTGTAAAAGAAAAGTTATAAAAATACCTAACCCATAGGAGTTGTGAAAAATAAATAAAAAAGCTTATATAAAGTTCCTCACAAAGTGTCTGTAAAATAATGAAGTATGACCATCACAAGTATTTATGCACCTATTTTATTTCCTCAACTGACAGCAATTTTCTCAAGAACAGATTTATAACTTTTATTTTTCTCTCTTTCCCATACTCTCAAGCTATTAAATTAAATTCAATAGTTAAAAATGTTGCCTTTGCAAATAGACCACAAAGATTTGTTCTTTCATTTTATAGGTATATATTAAGTATGTTTTGTGTGTTTGGCTCCATGCAATGAAACAAGAATATTACTGGGAGCAAAAATAGACATAGTCTTTGCCTTAGCATAAGTGACGCTATCGTATGAAAAATAGGTATTCATCAATTATTTATAACGACAAATACACAAATCCAATATCTTCACGCATCTCACTTCAATCCATTTTATATTCTGTTACCAGGTTCATAGTCCAATTCCTGTGCTCAGAATCATTCAGTGGCTTCCTATTGCCTTCAAAATGAAGTCTAAAGTTCCTCAGACAGCAGTAAGTGCCATGCTGGAGAGGCGGGAGTCTGGGTCTGTGAACCCAGTCAATACCTTGACCTACAGGGTGTGGTCTAGGGAGGCCTCCTTGAGGAAGCTTAAATAATCCATGACCTGGGTCACCGAATTTCCGTTAATGATTTGAGAGAGGAACCAAGAACATTGCAAAAAAAAAAAAAGGGAACAGTACAAAGCACTGTGGCAGGAAGAGGCACTGCAAATTCAGAAAATTCAAAGAAAGCCAGTACACCTGGAAAATAAAGAAGAAGTGTGTGTGCTTCCAGGTGAGGGTGGAAAAGCCTTGCAGAGTCCTCAAAGTCATGTGAAGAATTTTTATTTTTAGCCTAAGTGCACTTGAACATAACTGAAAAGTTTTAAGCAGGATATTAGAAACTCTAGCACATTTAGAAATGTGTGCTGTGCAGTGGGCTAGATCAGTGTTTCAGTTTCTATCGCTGCATCCCCCAAATTTGTCATCTTAGAGAAACAGTGTTATTAAGTTGGCTGACTCCATGCTGATGGCATTTGGACAGGCCATGAGGTTAGAGGTAGAGGGAGAAAACGGATAGGTGCTCTGTAATGTCTGGGGCTTTCCATGGGAAGAATCAAAGACTGAGGAGGACTTGAAGGCCAGAGGCTGGACTTGTTAATTCACTTGTCTGAGCCTTGGATGAAATAATGAAAATATCAGAGCTGTCAATCTCTGGCTTATCCATGTGGCCTGGCTTCTGGGAAAAAAGCCATCTCAACATCTCAGGGTTCCCAACATAAGGATTCCAGAAAGCAAGGTAAAGCTGTTGTGCTCTTTATGACTCAGTTTCAAGCTCACACAGTGACACTTCATGACACTCTTTTGGTCAATGCAGTCCCAAGTGCAACCAGACTCAAGGTAATGGAATACAGACCTCACTACTCAATGAGAAATGTATTAAAGAACTTGAGGGCAATCTTTAAAATAGCAAAATTAGTAATGAAGTCATTGCAATAGAAGTGGTAATTCATGCACAAACTTGAACTAAGGTGGTGGTAACAGAAGTGGAGAAAAGGTAAGTAAGAAGTAAAGCTGCTCACACCTTTGTCAAAAGCCAAGAAACAGAGGAGATAAAAGGAGTGGTCAATAGTGTTAAAGGCTGTGAGAGGCTAGAAGAGAAGAGGTCTGAGGATCTAGCACAGGGAGACGATTACTGTCTATCAAGAAATTATTTCTACAGAGTTAATGTGTGCATAATGGAAAAGAAGAAAATGGAGAAAGCTTGTCTAAGAGAGAAGTGGAGGCAGACCTAAGTCTGCAATCACCAACAATCTCAACTTTGCCAGATCCAGTGAGTGACTGACCGACGGATCTCTCTCTTCTACTAATTTTGCTGATGGAGGCACTTATAATCACTCTGCTTCTATTTCCTCTCTTTACTAAAGAGTGTAACTTAAATGTCGTATTTTACATTTCTCAGCAGCTGAGTATGTCTCAGAACACTGTCCTCTGTTTTGCTGCCTGTCTTCCTCCACCCTCCTTTGACTGGTGGGTCTCCCTGGGGACCCAGTCAGGCCCCATGTAGACCTTCTCCAGGTCAGTTCTCTTCGTCCTAGGCTCTCCATCCCAGTTTTACCTTGTGATTTCACACCTGCCTGGTAGATGGCTTCCAGACACACTTCTCCATCCAAAATCTTCTTCCTCCACCCAAGCTTTTATTTCTAGGCATTTTGAAACCCAAATACAACTAGTTTCTTGCTTAAGCTGACATTCTACTATATCCAAAGCTAAATGAAATCATTCCTATAAACTCTCTGTGCCACTGTTCTTCTCTATTTCTAGTTCCCCATATCTCAAATTCTGATGTCATCTTCTTTGTCTTGTTACCACCTTGCTTCCTGCACTCACCCTGCTCTTCTGCCTCTCATATGTGCACACATCCAGGTCAGCCTCCTGCATTCCTCTGGATTTCCAGTAGCCTCTGACATCACAGTAATAACCCTATCCAATGTCAAATGTATGTCAAGCTAAGAGCCACATACCAAGTTCCCTGGTAGTAATCTCTCAAGGCCATCTTCTTAAGATGTTTCTGTACTCTAATGTGGTCAACTGATTAAAATATAAAGGGGAAGAAAAGGGAAAATTAAGAATGACTAATAGATTCTAACGTGTTGCCAACTCTGATCTTTGGGCAATGGTTCCCTGGAACTCTATATTGAGAAGGATACGGAAAATCCATCCAGACTCAGTGTTCCAGTCCATGATTGATTGGTGCTATTTGCTGTAGGGCAGAGAAGAAATGGCAGCCTGAATATCAGATGCAATCTTTGGTTAGGGCACTGTACCAAATACCCATGGGCCTACATTTTAATCTCAGTGAAAGAGCTGGGATATTCCATACTAATTCCAAAAAGTCTTTGAAGTGTGATTTTGGTAATTTTTATTAAAAAGTTATATATTTCAATGTTTGCTTTTTTGCTCATTTTTGTTATTAATTTGTGTCTTTCATATAACTATAGTTGTCATTGAGAGCTATTTCTCATACAAAAAGCTCTTAAAAGAAATGCCTCACTCAAAACATTTGAATCTATGGATCAGTTATTACCCACTAAAACCTCCTTGGATTGTAATGTTACCCCAGTATTTTTGCCATGCATTAAATGGTAGATATATATATATATATATATATAGCCAAAAAATAGATATGCATTTTAAAAGATCTTGTTGGAAATAAAATCAATCATTTCCCAAAAGTGTGCTAATTGCATTTAAAATGGATATTCATAGCATGTCTAGATAAACTTGACCAATTTTATCTTTAAATTCAACTTCAAAAAATAATACACAGATACAATCTCTTAAAATATGTATATGATTTTTTTGCACCCTCCATGTATATATAAATACATAAGCATGCATATAATCTTCCAAACAAAAAGCCATCTTGAAATTCAGAAACCTTTGAAATTCAGAACCTCTTTTATCAGCTCCAAACTCTTTTCATCAGGTAATCATGTTTATGTGCAAATCTTAGTACAGACCAAGATTTGAGAATCACAGACAATTCTGTTTCTAGGGACCATAATTTTGCAGTATCATTGTGAATGCACGAAGAATGCTAACTTGTGCTGATATTATAAACCCAGGTTTGGTTGTAAAAACATTTCACATGAATTTTTGAAGAATTATAATCAAAGGTAACGATACTAATTTGTACAGTTTATCACTGAACAGAGATTAACTCAACTGCTATTGCCCTCAGAACTATAATTACTTCAGAAAAACACTGGGCATCCCTGAAAGCATATATGGCCACTTGATTTAAACCACTGGCAATTAGACTTATTGGAATAGCTCACATATGGACACTTTTCTAGATTTCCCAAACATTTCTTTGAGGACCATCTGGGACACAAATTGTCTGGCATCTAGGTATTAAGATAGGACGTAGGTAGGGGAGATTTGGAACAGGGCTCCATTTTTAATATTTTAAGTCCAAAAGCTTTGTTAAATATCTAAGAGGCAAGGCCAAGTCAGGGGAGAGGTCCAGTCCAGAGATATCAATTAGGGAACTGTCAGCCTATTGATCTAACTTAAAGTCATAAAACTAGATAAAATTACCAATATAGAGAAACAGACAGAAAGAAGTCCTAGGGCCCTCCTACTTTAAGAAAATCTAGGCATGGAGACAGAGAAAGAAAGACCAGTTGAGAGGAAGAAACTCAGCAGTGTGCAGTCTGGAAGACAAGAGGAAGGAAGGATCATCCATGTTAAATGCCTCTAGCAGGTCAAACAGGATGAGGAGACTGAAGATAAATCACTGGATTTAGTCATAGGACATCCTGGGAACCTTGTGAAGCTAGTGTTTGTGGGATAGTAGGAATAAAATCCTGTTTAGCATAGATTTAAGAAAAAGTGGAGAAGAGGAATTAAAGATAATAGGCACATAGAACTATTTCAGGGGATTTTGCTATAGAAGGGGAGAAAGACATGGAGGAGAGAATCTGGAAGGAAAATGGGGACAGGAGACAGCGTTTGTTTTCTATGAAAGGAACAGCACTGTATATGTAAATCGGTAAGGCTGCTCTAGCAGCAAGGGAGATGTGCAGAAAAAAATGTTGTTTGTTTGTTTTTAGGTAAAACCTCTGCCATTTATGAAAGATGGAGTCATTCATCAATTATTTTCCATCTGGTTAAACATGTTGATAAGAGCCAAATCTTAGAAGCACTTGTCATAGGGCAGACACTTTGCCTAGTGCTTTACAGGCATCTGTTTTTTCTTCAGATCAGCCCTATGAGGTAGGCAGTATGGGCATCTTATAGGAGAAGGAAAATGAAATATAAGGAGGTCTGTGGGGGCAGACAGGCTGAATTCCTCACAGACCTTCCAACTCAGGGTAAAGTGCCCAATCAGGGGACGTCTACGGGACTATCCCTGCGTGGGGAAATCAGCAGCATAGGTGAGCTGAACCCGTCCATTAGTAGCTTGCACTAGAGAAGCTGAGATATCTGCCTGAGGAGATGAAACTTCCTCTCCCCCTCTCTCTCCTACTTGCACCATTATCTGGCCACTTCAGATGTCCTATTACCTTATGTCCCTATTTACCCTTTCCCCAGCCTTCCTGGGGGCTGTAATCTCCCCTCTCTCACTCTTAACCTTGACTGCTGACTACTGACTGCTGTGCATCCTTGCACATATATACTCTGTTATGTACCCAATAAAAAGATCCCAAGAAACAGGACGATTGCTGCATTGTTCTCATGCTGCCCCCAGGCACATGAAACAGTGTATGCCCTCCAGGCTTTCTGCTATAGGATTGATATAAAATCTTGTGATTTCCCCAGAGCTATCTCCCTTGCTGACCACTGTCCCAGGTTGGGGTCCATTAGACTCCCAACAAAGGTCAAGTAATTTGTCCCATGACACAAGCCAGTAAAGACTGGAACTGGGACATAAAACCAGAAAGCAGAGCCCCAGAGTTTCATTTTAACCACTTTACCACACTCAAAACAGTCACATCTATCCAGTGGCTTACACAGATTGTTTCAGTTTAGCACTGAAAGTAGGTGAAGCTAGAGGATTTATTAAAAGTATTTGTTCTATAAAATCTGGATTGGGTCAAAAGGCCAAACTCAAGGATCCAGAATGCCCCCAAGCCACAGATTCTCCACCTCGAGCTAGCCAGAAACAGAAAGTGGAGGAAGACATAGAGGAAGTGGGTGTTTAGGAAAGAAAGCAAAGAGGGGTCTTCAATATTGTACTTTCTGTTTGAAGAAGGCTGAGATGTGAATGAAAAGTAGCCAATGCCAGGATGTGCATGGAAAGAGAGAGGTTGTGGGTGTAAGTGGTCCAGAGGGTTCTGAAATGTTCTAAAAGGTTCTGGTCTGTGTCAGTATGATCTGGAAGGAGGCTAAGATGGAATTTGGATTGGTTAAATTCCAGTTTGTTTCAACAGACCTATACAGACACTAAACAGTCATCATTTTCTGAACTTTAGCCTATCTTAAATGTGCAATGCCCATAAACTATTTCACAACTTCCTAAAAATAGCACCTTCTGCAGCACCCAGATGTTATAACTTACTTATTGTTAAATTAAATATGTTTTTCCCTGAATACAAAATCACAGGTAGTATGTATGGAAAGTTAAAAATGAATATAAACCATAATATGTTCAAATATATAACACATGTTATAATGATAACCATAATCTCTAATATGTTATATATGTAAGTGAAAAGAAGAAATAAAATTCACCTTTCTTCCTGGCACATGTTAATGAATGTTTGAGAAGAACTTGGTCATGGAATCTGTCTGTTTTTCTGTCTCTGTTCAGCCTCTGCTAAGAAGCAGGAGCCTGTTCTGATTCTTAGCCCTGGAGAGGAACTGGAATGGTTCTGTGAAAAGCTCCCTCTTCCCTAGCAAGAAAAATCTAGAAACTGCCCTAACCTCTATAGATGGATGCAGCCCCTCAGGGGTGCTTGTAAGTGTTAGGCTGAAGTTCCTACAAAAGCACACCCCTCATGGTACCTTCAGACCAGAGTACCTGCTGGAGTCAGGAACCCCTTTCAGAAGAAGTCCCCAGATCAGCCCACTTAACAGACATGGAGGCATGCCTCATGTCCCCACCACTGTCCTCCAGGGTCAGGCCCTATTGGCAGATATTCATGAAGCACTAAGCCAGATGTCCACATAGTGCATTCCAGGCACACAATGTGTTGCCATCTAAAGACCATAAAATATCTACTTTTCCTGGAGGGAGAAGCATAGACAGAGAAACTGCCATGAAAAGAACATCTCTAATTGGCCTTGCCAAGACCCCAGCTAGCCTGTGGCCCTTGCACAATATCCTCAGCCTCTGATCTCCATCACATCTGGATGAAATCTTCCTTCTAGGGAGAAATTATTGACACGGAGATTGCCATGTCCAGAAGAAAAAGAAATCCCTTTCTGTACCCTATTTCCTTATTTAGAGGAAGTCGAGTACAGAAAGGGATTCTTGTTTAAAAGATTCTTTTTCATCATTTAGATAGGACCACCTCTCCCCCCGGGGAGGAGGGATGTGGGATAATATTCCCAAGGGTCCAACATGTGCTAGGAAACAGCCAGGCAAGTGACATCAGTGACATCTGAGAGGTCAAGTCCTCTGTGGAGAAATCAAACCCTGCAATTCGTGCAGGCAGCAGCAGCTGGGCTCCTGATCTGGGTAAGTGGATTACTAGGAAACACTCGTTACAAGTCTCGCCTTAAACTTCAGCTGTGAGTTCATAGCTTTCCACATGATAGGTGACTATCTTCCATTGTTCACAGGAGTTAAAGAAAAATAAATAAATAATAATACATGATACATTATAGCCCCACCACCCTACCCTGGGACTAGAAAACAAAGGCCGGGGAATCACCAGTGTGTGAGATTTTAGGCAGAAACCCATCTACTCTTCCTCCTTTTACTCTGTTTCTCATTTGGGAGTATGAATTGCAAAAGTTGCAGGCCATGGATGTGAGCATTTTTGTGTCAGTATTATTAGCAATGGGGTAGGGTTAAGAGTGAGCATAGATAACATAAAGGTGGGTCTTTAATGTTGAGGGGACTACTTCTTGGGTTCAAGTGGCCCGCATACCATACCTCAAGCAGAGAGGATCTTTTCCTGCTTAGTAGCTTTATGCTCATTCTGAAACATTAATGACATAATTTCTGATAACGATTGTGAATTTCAGGAACCCAATCTGTGGGTTCAACAGCTAGGGCTGATTGGTCTTTATTGTAGAACAGATAAAGAGAATGCAGACCTTTATCACATAGTAAGTTGGCTATCTTTTTAGGTCAAGACAAATTAAAAAAAAAAAAACAAAAAAAACCTCAGCAAGAAATCTATATGAAATTTAAAAGAGTTGCACTCTTTCCTAAGAAGCTGCCAGCTTGGAGCCTGGCTAAAGGAAAAGTAGTGTTTATTAAACTAAAACAAAACAAAAAAGAAAAGGAAAAGGAAAAGGAAATGAAGAACTCTAAAAGAAACCTTGATCTGCATATGCAAAACTGCTGCCCTGGGATCCCAGAAAAAAAATAACAAAAGTACTCTCATATAATATAAGTGAGTTGGCATTCCTTGTCCCAGGAGAGGAATGTAACTGACTTTTTGTTTTGACAAGTTTAGTGAAAGCCACTTCTGTGGGGAGAATAGACTTTCCTGAGAGTTTCTTTGGAGAAAGAGATTTTGGCTAGAGATTCCAAGTTAGAAAGAAATATGGGGCTGGAGGGTGGCCCCAACACAGCTGTGGTTTATTGAAAAACAACAATTACGGCAGACGCAGAGAAAGCACCTCTGAGGCCATAAGTACATCATGATAGCAATGGCCATTCTCAACAATGACCCAAATGATGAAAGAAGGTGGTCACAACAGATTCCTGAGCACCCTCTAATTGAAGCAAGTAGTATCTATAACAATTGTGAAAGTCTTTTTAAATGGAGAAACCCAAGCTATCATCTAAGGACCTAATTTTAACGAAAGGGAAAAATTCATATTTATGTTGCTGGTCAGTCAATGGCAAATCCCCTAAGAAGAATTTCCTATCACAATGGCTCATTGTGCTCCCAGGTTCGTTTCAAATCTTGGCTGCCTCAGTCTGACTCTTGCACCTATTGCCAGTTTACTGGAGCTATCATTGTTGACAACAGCCCTTCATTTGCTTGTAGCACATGCAGACAGGCATTCAACTTAAGCCAAGATTCCTCTTCCTCACCAGCCTCAAGGAGACCTGACAAGCTGAAGGCATCAGAAAAACTGCTGCAGAATCCTGGACTGAAGAGCTGTCAGAGAACAGAGAGCAAGGGTGTCCCCCTTATCATTTTTTCAACATAAGCAGTGACCCTCGTGTTCAACAAGAAGGATCAGTTCCAGAAATTTATTAATGCCGTGGTCCCCAACCTTTTTGGCACTAGCAATAGGTTTCATGGAAGACATTTTTTCCATGAACTAGAGGGAGGTGGGGAGGGAGGAGCTTTAGATTCTCATAAGGACCACGCAATCTAGGCCCCTTGCATACACGGTTTACAGTAGGGCCCGAGCTCCTATGAGAATCTACTGTCCTACTGATATGACAGGAGGCAGAGCTCAGGTGGTCATGAGAGCAATGGGAGTGGCTGTAAATGCGAATGAAGCTTTGCTCCCTCACTGCTGCTCACCTCCTGCTGGTCCTGAAATCTTTCAGTATTGAGACCTTACTATGTGTCAGGCCCTGCGCTACGTTTGTATATTAGCCCCTTTGGATGCTAAAACAACATGAAATAAAGGAACAATCATCTTATTATGTAGAAAACAGAGACACCAAGGGGTAAGAGTCACATGGTAACTAAGTCTAATAGAGTGGACTCCAACGTCTGCTCTTAAAGTTACACCATCTGCCTAATCTTTGTGTTTATTGTCCATTGATCATCAGTCTTTGGTTGGGTGCCTCTGGGTGTAGGGTAAGGAAGTAGGCTGTGAGCCAGTTGGTAATATTAGCAGTAACAAAATGCTATTGCTCCAATGTGTTTGCCTTTTGTTTGTAACTAGTCCTTGGTAGCCCTAAATAGATCATAGATCTAGACATATCATGGAAATGGATCACATACAGGCTTCCTTCTCTCTAGAACTTTCCATGCTAAGAGAGATGCATTGACAGCATTTGCAGAGACAGATAAGGCATCTCAAAATAAACACATATTCTCAGAGAAGTAGCAATATCGTATGTCCAACAGAACAGACTATTCAATTGAAGGAGATCAAGAAATTTCACCCCAGAATAGGACTCCTTGCTATAAAGGACATTTTAAATTAAAGGCCCTTAGAAATCAACAAGCCTTAAGATGAGGCTTTCCTTCTTTCAGCATAAACCAGACCCATTAAAAATGAGCATCTGACTTCTCTTCCTCTCCCTGTCATCTCAATATATTACAGAAAAGAACATCAAGACTGCAACCATGGGCCAGGTGTGGTGGCTCATGCCTGTAATCCTAGCACTCCGGGAGGCTAAGGCAAGTGGATTGCCTGAGTTCACGGGTTCAAGACCAGCCTGAGCCTCCGCCTCTAAAAATAGCCAGGTATTGTGGCAGGTGCCCATTGTTCCAGCGACTGGAGAGGCTGAGGCAAGAAAATGTCTTGAGCCCATGAGTTTGAGGTTGCTGTGTGAGCTGTGATACCACAGCAATGATTTTGTAACTTTGAAACTAATACTGAATTATTAATTGTTAGTAGATTAAAAATATTATTAGGAATACAGAACAAAGTCTAGACAAAGGGAGACAGTTTGAGGATTTTGATTATGGCTGATTTTCCTGGCTCTGAGCATGAAGTGTTAGATCCTATCACTTTAATATTTCTGTAGCCTCGTGTGTTGTATCTCCCCCATCCCCTTACAGCTGCGGTGCAGCAGCTGGCTGGAGGCTTTGAAGCTGCTTTCTGCCAGGGTAAGGCTGTGTACTCTGAGGGAGTTGTTTTTAGGAGTTAAGAATGTGAATTTTTTAAACTTTGTCCAACTCAGGAAGACTTGCTCTGGACCAAATAAGAAGAGGAAATATCTCTTTTCTTCAGTCACCTTGATTGGGCCAGAGGGCCTTGTGTCTGTTTGGACACAAGGCTGTCAGAGTATTAAAACATCACATCTGTGGTGTGTGACTGTGGGTCAACTAGGATTTAGTCCTTGCGTCAGCCTCTGATTGATTTCCTTATCAAGACTTGGTTTACATTAAGACCATAATACTTTGAAACAGTGAAGAGTAACAAGTAAATCCTTGCAATTAACGTAATCCTCTGTAGTTAGTCTAGTTAGTAGGAATGCAAGCGCAGCAAGAACCTGGGTGAAATTGTTTGCCTTACTTTCATGAGATTTATGACTGTAACACTGATGTATGAAATAAATACAGAGCTAGCCTGATAGTCAGGGCAGCATATTGGAAGCCTCATGAAGAAATGTGTGCCACCTCCCGCCCCACTGCTCTTAAAACTATCTCTTTGTCTGTGTCTATTATTTCTCTATACTAATATTCTATAACTCCTACTAATAATTTCTCCAGTCTCCTCACACCACCAGGCCACAAGGAAGTAAACCCACTGTGTGTCGTGGCTGGTCTGAGATAGTATATACTCAGCAGGAGGATTGCTGAATCAAATAGTCAATTTCCTTTAAGTTCTTTGCAGTATCTCCATACAATTTTTCATAGAGGGTAAACTAGTTTGTGGTCCCACCAACAGTGTATAAGAATTCCTTTCTCTCCTCATCCATGCCAGCATCTGTGTTTTTAGACTTTTTAATACATATGAGCCATTCTCATTAGAGTTAGGTGATATTTCATTATGGTTTTGATTTGTGTTTTCCTAAAGATTAGAGACATTGGGAATTTTTTCATGAGTTTGTAGTTAGTATATTTGTTAGCATATTTTCATTTGAAAAGTTTCTGTTCATGTCTTTTCCCCACTTTTTAATGAAGTTGTTTGGTTATTTCCTGCTGATATGTTTGAGTTCTTTGAAGATTCTGATTATCATCCATTTATCAGATGTACAGCATACAAATATTTTCTCCCATTCTGTGGGCTGTCTACTTGCTCTTTTAATTGTGTCCTTGGCTGTGCAGAAGCTTTTTAATTTTATCAGGCCCCCTTTATTTATTTTTGTTGTTTCTGTAATTGCTTTTGGAGTCTTCTTTATAAACGCTTTGCCTAGGCCAATGTCTATAAGAGTTTTTCCAACTTTCCCCCCTAGGATTCTTATAGTTTCCTGCCTTAAGTTTAAGTCTTTTCTCCACTGTGAGTTAATTTTTGTGAGTAGTGGCAAGCTGTGGTATATGTATACCATGGAATATTATTTAGCTATTAAAAATATGGAGATTTTGTAGCCTTTATACTAACCTGGATGGAGGTGGAACACATTATCCTTAGTGAAACACCACAGGAATAGAGAAGTATGCATCCTATGTATTCAACTTTGATCTGAGGACAATTAATGACAATTAATGACATGGTGGGGCATGGGGGAGGGGGCGAGCAGACAGAGAAAGAGTGAGAGGGTGAGGGTAAGGAAAAGAAAAAAAAAGAAGAAAGAAAAAAAAAGAAGAAAGTGACTAATTCTCACATAAATTGGACTCGATTTTTACTAAAGTATATTACTTATACATTAATTTTTACTTCAATTTGTTAATATGTTGTTTGGGATACAGGATACTGCATCCTCATTTATAGGTGAATTATGTTTGTAATTTCCCCTTTATGATAATATATTTTCTCCAATTTTAATATCAGGTGTATCCAGATTAAGTAGAATGATTTTGAAGTATTTCTTCTTTTTTTTTTTTTTTTTTTTTTTGTAGAGACAGAGTCTCACTTTATCGCCCTTGGTAGAGTG
>CAUYPK010160815.1:0-31270 GCA_963574355.1 Loris lydekkerianus | reverse complement strand
AAAAAGTATCCAATGTACTCAGCCCTACTATGAAGCTAAACTATAGCTTTCACATGAAGGCTATAACCCAACTATACCACAAGACTATGGGGAAAGGACCAAGGAAGGGGAAGGGAGGGGGGAGGTTTGGGTGGAGGGAGGACAATGGGTTGGGCCACATCTATGATGCATTTTTTATCTATAATAAAAAAATAAATAAATAAAATAAAAATAAAAAAATAAAAAAAAGAATATGGGGAAGGGGGAAAAGGAGGGGAGGGAGGGAGGAGGTGGGCGGAGGGAGGCTGATTGGTGGGATTATACCTGCGGTGCATCTTACAAGGGTATATGTGAAACTCAGTAAATGTAGAATGTAAATGTCTTAACACAATAACTAAGAAAATGCCAGGAAGGCTACCTTAACCAGTGTGATGAAAATGTGTCAAACAGTCTATAAAACCAGTGTATGGTGCCCCATGATCTCATTAATGTACACAGCTATGATTTAATAAAAAAAAAGAAAGTCAAACCTCAAGGCCGGCACCTGTGGCTAAAGGAGTAGGGCACTGGCCCCATATACTGGAGGTGGCAGGTTAAAAAACCTGGCCCCGGCAAAAAAAAAAAAAAAAAAAAAAGACAAACCTCAAGATTGCCAAAATTGACTAAATCAGAGGCAAAGTACTCTCAGGAGCTCACCTAATTGTTACTTAAAAATTAGATTGTCAAGCTTCAGCTAAGATAAAGACCGTTTGAAACATATATGTATCTATAGCAAATCTTACATTTAACAGTAAAGGATTAAAAGGTTTTCCTTTGGGGTTGAGTGCCAGTAGCTCAAGTGGCTAGGGCACCAGCCTCATACACCAGAGCTGGCAGGTTCAAATCCAGGCCAGGCCTGCCAAACACAATGACAAGCACAACCAAAAATTAGCCAGGCATTGTGGTGGGTGCCTATAGTCCCAGCTACTTGGGAGAGTAAGGCAAGAGAATCACTTGAGCCCAAGAGTTTGAGGTTGCTGTGAGCTATGATACCACAGCACTCAACCCAGGGCAACAGCTTGAGTTTCTGTCACAAAAAAAAAAAAAAAAAAAAAAAAAAGGTTTTCCTTTGGAATCAGGAATAAGTCAAAGCTACTTGTTACCACTACTCTGTTCCACATTATACTAGAGATTCTAGTCCACAGGGTGAGTTAAAGAAACAAAGGGCAGAAGAAACAAAAAGGCAGAAACAAAACTCATTCACTGTAACGATACAACTAGTATATAAAAAGTTCAAAGGAATCTATCCTACAGACATAGTTTTGTAATTATTTAGAGACTTGATCGAACTTTAAACTCATAGCATGCATAAAAATCATGGTCATATATTCTTATTTAACAGCAGTAAACAAAATAATTTATGAAAATTTAAAAATATTTACCTTGGAATAAATGTAATAAAACATAAGAGCATACGCTATAAAAATTACAGGCTTTTATCAAATAATGTCTGTCAACCGATAAATTTATAATATGGTATATCCATATAATTAAAATGTGATATAGCCGTACAACAGAATAGTACTTGGCCACAAAAGCAATAAAGTTCTAATACATGCTACACCTTGGATGTAGGAAACATCCAAGGATGAACTTTAGAAACATTATTTGTAGTTGGTGAAGCCAGACACCAAAGGCCATATATTCCACTTAGATGAAATGTTCAAGGTAGGCAAATCCTCCAAGACAGAAAGCAGAAGTTGCAAGGGACTTGGGAAGTGATGGCTTAACAGGTATGGGGCATTTGAGGGGTGGGGGAGTAAAAATGTTCTAAAATTAGACATTGGTCATAATTGTACAACATTTTGAATGTACTAAAAGCTACTGAATTATACATTTTTAAATGGTTTAAATAGTCAATTTTGTTATGTATACCTCAAGAAAAAAGTCATTAAAATAGTGAATTTTATCTCAAAAAGAATTTCTGATAGACAATAAAGTGACCTTATAAAACAAGGTGATATACCTTATTCCTAGATGAAAAACTTACAATTGTAAAGATGTCAATTCTAAACAAATTAATCGATAGATCAATTATAATCTCAATCAAAATCCCAACCAACTTTTGTTAAATTTGACAGCTGATTCTAAAATGTACATGGAAATACAGGACAAGAACGGCTGAGGCGCTCACTCTTTCCATGAGAAGGGCAGGGTGGGAGGTTACTTGCTGTAAAGCTTTAGCAAATGAGACAGTAAAGGGTTAGTACGAGAACAGATCAACAGACCAGAGAAAGGAAGAGGATTAGAGCGGGACACAGGCAGGCACGGACAGACCACATAACAGGCCTCACCCTGCAAAGCAGCAGATGGTCTTTTCACTAACTACTGCTGGGACAAATGGATATCCATCCATTAGGGGGAAAATAAAATTGAACCTCAACTTTACTCCACATGCAAAACTCAACTTCAGATGAGTTTTCACCTAAAAGTGAAAAGCAAAACAATAAATCTCTTAGAAGATAATACAAAAGATTATCTTCAAGATCTTGGGTGTAAAAACTTTTTTAGACCACCTACAAAAACATTAACTATGAAAATAAATGATGGATATATTTGACTACATTGCCTGAGTTACAGGGCAGGGGCATCATCCTAGAAATAGGATTTTCTAGAGGGCCTGCTGAGTGCTGGTGATGTTCTATTACTTGACCTGGATAATGGTTGCACAAAGCCTTGCTCTATTATTATGAAATTATTATTATTAAATAACTTACTGTACACTCATATTTCATATACATTTAGGCTTATAGGTTATACATGACTGATGATTTTTTAAAGTGTATGGAAGAACAAACTGGCCACCTCTGGCTCACAGTAAAGTCTGTTCTTTCCACCTTACAGCAATGTTCTAATTCTCTCCCAGCATTATTTATATGTCAAAAAAGACTTAGGTCTCACATCTGTCTCTACATATGGCCTATTCCTCCAGGGGAGAGAAAACACACTGAGAATTGACGTCAGACCCAATTCCATTCCACACAACTCTCTAAAAATGATCCTTTGCATAAACACTTCAGGAAGTAGCCTTTTTGGTCTGAACACCCACTCTGTAGCTCCCAAGGACTGTAAGAACGTGAAACGAGTGCCACGCCTCTGTAACCAAACAGAACCAGCAAGGACAGAGCCTCTGTGGTCTCATGCTTACACCTCCTTTGGTTAAGAAGCCCTCAGTTTGACATTTCAAATAACTTGACCTCAATCTGACATTTTCTGGTGAGGCGCACACAGAGATGTGGGTGGTATACCGTCAGCTTAGGCTTCACTCATCATACCTTCAGAAAGAAAATGCCCTTTAAAGCAAAGGTCTTAGGAAGTTACCAAAGCAAAATTGTATTAATTAAGATACTAATCCATCCAAAAATTTAACCTCTTTTTCTTCCTTTCCAGAAAGCAGCTGATAAACAACTAAAACACACATGGGACAAAGGCCTTCAGCAATAAATGGTGAGGAATGATCAGGGCAGATTCTTTATTAATGATAAAATAAATGTATTAGAAAAGGAATTTTAAGTCAGCAGGCCAAGATTTAGACCTGGGCTCTACCACAAACTAACAGGGTGACCCATATTCATTTAAAAGTGAATAATAACACCTACCACAAAAAGTTGTAAAGAGGACAAAATGAGATGATTAAATAAAACTTGGACATTGCAAAGGACTACACAAATACCGTATATACTCGAGTATAAGCCGAGTTTTTCCGGCATAAATTTTGTGCCCAAAAAACTCGGCTTATACTCAAGTATATACGGTAGCTGGACTGTTAGAAGAAATGCCTGATTAGCTCTGTAAAATGTGAGAATTCAACAGGTAGAAAAGAACCCTGATTAGAAGAAATGCCTGATTAGCTCTGTAAAATGTGAGAATTCAACAGGTAGAAAAGAACCCTGGCACATTAGAGCCCATTAAAATGAATTAATCTTGCTGAACACCTAGGTAGGTTATCTCTTGTCAATTCAAGTTAAAACCAACATACAAGGCATAAGGTTACACTGTTAACTTTATAATTAGCAATGAATTAGCAGTATCCACTAAATAGTGTCAAAACATCCTCAAAGCACTTACTAAGTACCTATTAGGTGAATCCCAAACAAGAGCACATCAAATTGCTACAAGAGGCATCACTGCTTTTAACCTGAAGGTCAGGAAATGGCATTAGCTATGAAATACAGATTTATGAGAGTAACCGATTCTGAGAGGAAGATCACAGGGGGGCCACAGTAGTGTTAAAGATTTCTTGGAGACAGCAATAAAAGTTAAAGAGAAAGTGGGAAATGGCAGAAATGAGCATGGTCTGCAAGGGGAACAGCAAGAACACAGACCTATCCCAAAAGGTGTGTACTGAGGAACAAAACTAGAGCGGGCAGTCCGGGAGCTGACAACGGTAGACGCGGACGAGAAGAGTCTAGGTTCTGCACATCAGGAATCTACTCCAGGTTTTTCACCCACGGTCTCAGATGATAAAAACTGGGTCTCAGAAAGAGGAGTCTATACTGGCTATGCTGGGGAAGAGGGTCCAGGAAGCAGGGCTTCAGTAACTAACGTATCCAGCTGGGAAGTGACAATGCCTTCTGATACGTCTATGGCAGTGGGAACCAAGAAAGAAGAGCAAATCTCAGGTCTACTTCAGAGGAAGTCAACAATACCAAAATATCTAATCCAGTGAAGGAGCGGGCAGGGAGAAGGAGATCACAGTAAAGCGACAGTTTGGGTGAGATTGAGGGAAGATGATGACTCTCGTCTTTTACTCAGTGAGGTGGGAGGAAGCTGGGTATAGTCAAGGATAGTCACGTGCTACCTCACGATGAGGGCTGGGTTGGTGGTGGGTGACACATCCTGAGAAATGTGACCGTAGGCAATTTCATCCTTATGCAAACATCACAGATTTTGTACTTACACAAACCTAGATGGTATAGCCTACTACACACCTAGGCTATATGGTACAACCAATCTAATCTCACAGAACCACAGTGACATATGCTGTCTGCCATTGACCGAAACGTCATTGTATTACACATGACTACAATTGAGAAGCCAAAGTGACCAGAACACTGAGGGTCAGAGAACTGTTTCCAATTCCCACTGCATGGAACACTCCCTGCTGCCACCTCGTAAGTCCCTTACGATTCATCCTTCAGATTTCAGTTAAAATTTATTTCCTTAAGAAATGCTTCATTTGGGCGGTGCCTGTGGCTCAAAGGAGTAGCGCGCCAGCCCCATGTGCCGGAGGTGGAGGGTTCAAACCCAGCCCCGGCCAAAAAAAGTGCAAAAAAAAAAAAAAAAGAAATGCTTCACTCACCACTTAGACTAGGACAGGCCCCCCCCCCAATTACATGTTCTCAAAGCAACCAGTGTGTCTCAAAACATTTCACAATGATAATCTATGAATTAACCAGGAAATTCATTCTAAACTCTACAAAAGTTGAGGCTATGTCTGCCTCATTGACTCCTGTATTTTAAAAACCTAGCAATCTACAACATATAGTAGTCCATGTATATTTAACAAAAGTTCATGAGACTGCATGAAAAAAGTGAAAGGAAACAAAGGAAGAAAAGGTGAAAGGGAGGAGAGAGACAAGAAAGGAAAAGAGCAGAGCAGAAAGCCAGGGATAAAGCTTGGGAAGATGCTGGTAGGGCTGGGCAGAAGGAAGACTGCAGGAAAGGACAGAGGAACCATCAGAGGAGATCGCAAAAGAAGCAAAAAGCACGCAGTTTCCAAAAAGCACGCAGTTTCGAAAATCAGTGTGGATTTCAAAGCCCACAGAAAGACTGTAAGGAGACTAAAGACAGAGGAGAGGTAACAACACAGTTGGGTTTTTTAACCGTGATGAAATAAATTCATCACACATGTGGGGACCAGGAGAGCACTCAGAGCATAACCTCCTGTTCTCAGTGACCTTCCCTGCATCTGTCTGGCTGCCTGAGCCAAGCCCCACAAGTCCTAAGACAGGAAGGATGTGAAGTTGCATTCAGGCGTCTATCAGCTGGAAATGACAATGACGCACGTAGATGTAAAAATAGAGATCTCTGGCAAGGCCTAACATGAAGTTCAGGGAACATCACAGAGAAACTGTCTCCACGTATAAGACAGATCTTATTTCTCAAATGTCACTGAAAATTCTCTGGTAAACAAATGTAGCAGAGAATGCGCTAAGAATCTAAGGGGATAATGTGAAAGATCAATCAGAAGCGCTGGCCTCCAAAGAAGCAAGGGCTTTTAAAGCAGGAAAAAAAGGTTTTAGACACTTTGCCCACAGCTAAGTAAAATCTGGTCACAATTAAGGCTATCCTTAACAACAACAATGGCTGACACATGCTATTAATATACTACTAAGCTTTTGAACAGTATTCAGAATATCTTCTTTCCAAACACATAATAAGTGACAACTTACCACGTCCCCTCATATTCCTGGGAGCAACTGCAGGTGCGGTCCAGGCCTTCTTATAGTTAGCGGTACAAGCTCTGTGAAGGCTGGGATTGAGTCTGTCTTGTTCAGCACTGTACCCCTCAGGCCTGGTATAGTACTTGGCCTATCTCAGGCAGTCAAAAAGTATTTGTGGAAGAAAAGAATGATTGTCAGCTGTCCTAGGAAGCTGTTTAAAACTATGATAAGCAATCTGTAAGTGCAAAGAATCTCTTCCCTAGTTTTCTAGCCCCCAGAGGAAAATCTATTTTTTCCATAATATCATAACAATAAAGATGAAATCCTATTATAATAAATCTATTCAATATCTCTAATTAGCAAAATGTTTTCAAGGTCCAAAAAACTAACTACCATTGAGTAAGCTAGGAAATTCACCAAAAAAGATTTGACTTAGTTTATAGAATGGAAAATTAAAGTAAGTTACCTACCGATACCAATTTAAACAATTATTTCTACAAATCTATTCAGATCTATGAGTGTGCTCTTGCTAGTAGGAAGGGGATTAGAGAACACGGAAGAATCAGTGAAGAACTGTCTTAATTCATTCTCTGCTGTGAACAGATTAACATATAACAGAATACCTGAAACTAGCTAAATTCATTAAGAACAGAAATTTATTTCCTCACAGTTCTGCAGGCTGAGTCGTCCACGATCAAGGTGCTGGCATCTGATGAGGACCTTCTTACTGCCCAGGGCAAGGGCATCAAATGGCAAAAGGGCATCAAATGGGTGCGGTGGCTCAAAGAGAGAGGAAGAGAAGGCCAGACCTATCCTTTTGTAAGGAACCCACTCCTACAATAATATTTGCAGGAACAATTTTGGAACTCTGTTTCTGGAATGACTATCAGAACTGTCATTGCACAGCACACAAAAACATGTACAACACAACAATGAATGCCACTCAGCAAGACACTGCCACACAGGGACGTCAACAGAGCTGTGAGACACTGACGTGCCAAGGTATATGAAACCTTGCCACGTTGCTTGTAAAGTGCACCACGGCAAGTTTGCAAACTTAATTGTCAGACCTCGTACAACAACTGCTCTGATGGTCATTCCACAAAAAGAGTTCCAAAACTGCTTTGAAGGGTGGACTAGGTGCTGGCATCAGTGCATTGCTTCACCAGGGAAGTCCTTTGAAGGTGACCACAGTGATGTTCAGCAATGAGGTATGTAGCACTTTTTCCAGGACAAGTTCTCGAACTTAATTGTCAGACCTCATATGTTAAAGATAATCAAGTCCAATTCTGCAACCCTCTAGAACTTTCTGCATATAGAAAAGCTCACTATAAATAAGCACATTGAGAAGATATCTTTAAATTCCACTTTATTCACAGTTTTTCTTATAAAAAATATGAAAGTAAAAGGAAATCCTACTGTATATGCCCTCACAGTCTATATTCATGGTGAACAATCAAGATCAAGGTCAGGTGCAGTGGCTCATGCCTGTAATCCTAGCAGTCTGGGAGGCTGAGGCAGGCAGATTGCTTGAGTTTAGGAGCTTAGGAGTTTAGGACCAACCGGAGCAAGAGCAAAACCCCATCTCTACTAAAAATAGAAAAACTAGCCGGACATTGTGGTGGGCACCTTTAGTCCCAGCTACTCAGGAGGCTGAGGCAAGAGGATCACTTGTGCCCAAGTGTCTGAGGTTGCTGTGAGCTGTGATGCCACAATACTCCACCCAGGGCACCAGAGTAAGACCCTGGTTCCAAAAACGGAAGGGAAGGGGAGGGGAGGGAAGAAGAGGGAAGGAAAGGGGAGGGAAGAGGAGGGGAGGGAATTGAGATCAAGTGAGCAAGTGAGCTTTTTGCCTTCCTACTCGACAGGAAGTTTCGGTCTTCCTGAGCTTGCCTTAGGATACCTGCTTACCATCTGACACATGTAACACCCCAGTCAATCTCCCACCTAGCAGTATTCCCAGAGTGGGGCCAGAAGCAAGAGCTCTCTGGGGCTCTCCCTCAGCCCCTCATTCTACCCTTCTCAGGCCTCTTCGCTGTGCCACACTAAAGCTGAGCTCAGCAGGGTCTTTCTTCCACTCTTGATTCTGTCAGGCCTACTCCTCTGGCTGTTCTGCTGGATCATCACAGGTCGGGACAGTGGGAATTGCATTCATCCATTCCCTCACAGAACTAATTAAATGACAAGGCATTTGGCTGCCCTAAGAGAGTGATAGTTACTGCTGCTGTTTACCTCACTTCATTGAGTTCTTCACTTTCGACATTCAGAACACTGGGCAGAAATCACACCTTATGGGCGCCTTTGAGATAGATATGGATTATACCAGCAAGCAACCACAAAACAAACAAGTATTTAAAGCTGCTAACTTCCAAAATGACAACAATAGAAAAGCAGGCTGGGTGCGGTGGCTCACGCCTGTAATCCCAGCACTACGGGAGGCCAAGGCAGGTGGATCGCCTGAGCTTACAGGTTTGAGACCAGCCTGAGCCAGAGAGAGACCCAGTCTCTAAAAATAGCCGGGCATGGGCAGCACCTGTGGCTCAAAGGGGTAGGGTGCCAGCCCCATATGCTGGAGGTGGGGGTTCAAACCCAGCCCTGGCCAAAAACTGCAAAAAAAAGCAAATAAAAATAGCCAGGTGTTGTGGTGGGCACCTGTAGTCCCAGCCACTTGGGAGGCTGAGGCAAGAGAATCACTTGAGCCCAAGAGTTGGAGGTTGCTGTGAGCTGTGACTCCACAGGACCCTACTGAGGGTGACAAAGTGAGACTCTGTCTCAAAATAAATAAATAAATAAATAAATAAATAAAAATAAAAAAGATAGAAAAGCAGAATAGAATACTAGTCTGTATCCCCCACCTCCTTCTTATTTAAATCTAGCTAATATTTCCATTTGCATCAGGAAATGGGGCCTCCAAATGTTCTGCTTCTAGCTCTATGATTTAGGGAAGTCAAGCCTCAGAGATATTCCTATCTCCCCAAAAAGACTTAGGCTGCAGATCACTAACTACAATTCCTCTCAACTTCAAAAAAGGATCACTGCAGAGAAAATAATTTCATCGTAATTGCAGCTATACTCCACATTGTTGATTGTACTCTTCTCTAAACTGCTGCTGCTCACTCTTAGATATATTTTATTTATTTATTTTTATTTTTTTTTATTTTTGAGACAGACTCTCATTATGTCACCCTCAGTAGAGTGCTAAGGAGTCACAGCTCACAGCAACCTCAAACTCTTGGGCTCAAGTGATTCTCTTGCCTCAGCCTTCCACGTAGCTGGGACTACAGGCGCCCACCACAACACCTGGCTATTTTTTTGTTGTAGTTGTCGTTGTTGTTTAGCTGGCCCAGGCTGGGTTAGAACCTGCTAGCCTCGGTGTATGTGGCTAGTGCCGTAACCACTGTGCTACAGGCAACAAGCCTTAGATATATATTAATATTAAAAGACAGCTCCTTGCTGGTAATAACAAATATGTAGGATCTGCTTTTTACGTTGTCAAGAGTTGGGCAATTAAAAAGCCTATGTTAGGACAGGGACCTGTAAACCTAGCACTTTGGGAGACTAAGGCAGGAAGATCACTTGAAGTTAGGAATTCAAAACAAACCTAAGCAACACAGCAAGACTCACTGAGATGGGAGGTTATCTGATGCTAGGAGTTCAAGACCAGTCTAGGCAACATACTGAGACCCATCTCTACAAAAAATAAAAAAATAGCCAGGCATGGTGGTGCACACCTGTAATCCTAGTTACAAGGGGCTGAGGTGGGAGGATCACCCAATCCCAGTAGTTCGAGTTGCCATTGTACTCTAGCCAGGGTGGCAGAGCAAGTCTCTGCCTCTAAAAAAATTAAAAAAAAAGAAGAACATGGATCTACAACTTGAAAAGTGATTGGGCAGACCAGTTGAGGAAAAGGAGGTAGAAAAGAGAAGCACTATGGGAATAGCAAACTGCCTTTGTAAAGACTTTTAGGTGTAAGTGGGTCAGGCGTGGTGGTCATGCCTCTAAACCTAGCACTCCGCGAGGCTGAGGCAGATGGACTGCTTGCTCACAAGTTCAAGACCAGCCTGAGCAAGAGCACGAACCCTGTCTTTAAGAAAAACAGAAAAAGTAGCCAGGAGTTGTGGTGCACTTGTAGTCTCAGCTACTTAGGAGGCTGAGGCAAGAGGATCACTTGAGCCTAGGAGTTTGAGGTCGCTGTGAGCTGTGACACAATAGCATTCAACCCCAGGGGAACAGGGTGAGACTCTGTCTAAAAAAAGAAAGACTCTTGGGTATAAGACAGACAGCTAGATGGAAGAGGGTTAAGTTCTGTGAAGTGGGTGTGGCTCCTAGGCTTTAAATTAGTCACTGTCAATGACCCTAACTAGAGAATTCAGAAACATCTGTGTGAAATAGATCTAACACAGCTAAAAGAAGAGTATTCATCTCCCTGCAGGGTGTTAAGCTTGATGGAGAACCAGGTAAGACACGAACCTGCCAACAATAACCTCTGCCAATTCCCATCATAGCAACAACGGACAGAAGAAAGTGAGCTGAGATCCCTGGCCTGCAGGAGCTTGGAACCTGGTATTTTCACTGGAGTATAAATAGATCCTGAAAAATTAGAGTATTTTGAGTCCTATCTGGTCTTAATTCTCTATTACTGGTGGCCTGGGGAGGCTTCCCTTTAGTTCAAGAAGACTTAACAGAGGGCTATTTGAGAATCTTAGTTAAATTTTAAAAAATCACCTGCTGTGTATACGCCCTCTATGCCCTATACGCCCACCACAACACCTGGCTATTTTTTTGTTGTAGTTGTCGTTGTCTATGGAGGTTTCAAAGATTAATGACAAAGACAGGAACCCCTGTCCTTAAACAAATGTATGATTTAGCAGAGAACACAGTCACATACATAAATGTGTGAGAACAAATGGAACAAGGAAGAAATGAAAAATGCTTCTGCCCAATTAACTAAGATCCAGAAATTGCCTCTAAACGCTCAGTATCCTTTTCATACTTCAAGCCTTTGCATATGCTGCTGTTCTGACTAGAATGTCAATTTCCCCCTCCTCTGTCAAAGAGCTCATCACCATCCTCTAAGCTCCTCTGGCAGGGCTCTACAAAGCTGTTCCCAAATAGGGAAGCAGGAGTCTGCCAGCATATGAGGCACTGCCACACCACTGGAGAACAGTTCAGGGCCCTCTCCCTCCTAGACTCTCAGGGAGAGATTTACTTAACAATTCATTTTTAGGCTTATCAAAATATTAGCATATGCACTGAGTTAAAAATTGTAGTAGTACAGGAAGCTTATCATGAAAAAACAGCAGTTCCCTTCTTATTCCCCAGTCCAGTTTCCCAGAGGCAACTATTCACCACTCTTTCAACTGCTGGCCTGTGATCTTTTGATTATCAAACAGTAAATCACACTAACTTCTTTTGGTACTTATGTATCTTCGCTTAAATCTTTTCTCTTTCATCATTTCAGGGACACTGTATGGGCTCTTTCAGTCTGAAAACTGATGTCCTTCAGTCCTAGGTAATTTTCGCATGAGCCTTCTTTAGAGATCTCCTGGCTTCCGTTTCATCTGTTCTCTCTTTCAGGACTTCCTGTTAACCAGATCCTGGATCCTCTGATTTTATTGTTTTTTGCCTTATTTTCTATCTCTTTTTGTTTTGTTTTTATATTTTTAATGTCTTGAGGATTTCTATTTCTTAAACTCTACATTCTAATCATTCTACTGATTAAAAAAATCCTCCATTATCTTATTTTTAATTTCTAAGAGCTATTATTTCCTGCTTGTTTCCTTTTAAAAACATGTTTTTATTTTATAAACCTCAAACTTTTACTCTGTCGGAGAATGTTGATTATAGAAATATGAAATTTTTTTCTGCTTCTTACATATTGTTTCTGTTTTTTTCAGTTCCTTTTTGTCTCATCCCCCCTCTCCTTTTTTTTTTGTTGTTAGGGACTTTTCTTAAGAGACTTTTGTATTTTCAGCACATAGTCAGGGACAATAAAAAGCTGAATGAATGGGGAGGTGAGTGAACCAATGAGCAGAATAAAAAAACACTTAAAAATGAATAAAAATGAAAAAATGCCTAAAGATGGGTGATGTGCATCATTGTGCTAGAAAGATTACAGATCACTGTCTTTTGAGATTACCCCTGCTAAAGTGAAGTATCCAGCACAATTACTAGACAGATAGACAGGCTTTTTGAGCAAACTTTAACAACAGGCAAATTAATTTTTATTTAATTCTGTAACTCCCCTTCTGCCTGGAAGAATTTAACACAGTCTATTTGCCTCTCCACTGCACCATCCTCTTTAGTTCCAGGGTTCTAAAAAAGCTTCCTCAGAATCTGTAAATAGGTAAACCACTTCTATTTCTTTGAAGCAAATAAATTCTAATTTAGACTGGGTGTGGTGCTTGTAATCCTAGCATTCTGGGAGGCCAAAGCAGAAGAATCTCTTAACCTCAGGAGTTCAGACCAGCCTAAACAAAGCAAGACCCCACCCATCTCTACTAAAAAGAAAAAACTTAGCCAGGTATGGTGGCAGGCACCCGTAGTCCCCTACTGAAGAGGTTGAGGCAGGAAGATTGCTTCAGCCCAGAAGTTTTGAGGTTGCTGTAAACTAGGCTGAGGCCATGGCACTTTAGCCCAGGTGGCAGAGGAAGACTCTATCTCAATTAAAAAACAAACAAAGAGATCTGGTTTACAGAAGGAGCAGCAAAGGCAGTCTTAAATATAATGATTGAAATTACTTAATTAAAAAGAGGCCAGAAAGCTAAGAGGCAAAAATTAAAAATTAAAAATTAAAAACTTATCTCCTAACTTGGAATTGAAAGTTCTTATGCTCACAGAAGGGAAACTTGAGGTCAACCGACCACATGATGACTACTGCTTGTAAAGTATACCGGAGATCTTGGTAGTGGTTTAAAAGATTCATATCTATAGCCTCTGTTATGGTTATTAATGTTTTAATGAAGAAAGTAAAACATGATTTATTATAAAAATGTAAGAAAAAATACTTTAGAAAATTGCTTAAATCCTCCCAAAGAATATCAGTATTGACCTGTTAATATACATATCAAATATTTTTCCTCTGCATATATTAATTTTTCCTAACAAAACCTAGATCATGTTACATATACTATTCAACTATTACTATTTTTAGATTTAGAGATTTGAGATTTCTTAGTTTAAATCCCCAGAAACACCAAGTGTCTACTGCCCCTTTGGTCTAAAGGTTCCACTAAAGTAACATGAGTTGAATTAGAATTAGAATTAGAGTTTCTTCTCTCAATTTTATCAGTATCTCACTGCAAAATCAAAGACCACTATCCATAATCACATCATCTACAATTTCAAAATCAAAAGACTGGATTTAAATCTGCCTTAAAGTGTTACCAAAGAGCTCATTTTCTTTTTTGTTTCTTCAGATTTAATCATTCTTTCTTGCATCAAAAATAACAAAATTGTAGGGTAACATTAACACATGATCAAGAAACAAAAATGTGTTTCATTTCATTAGTCACAAGCTACGTATCAACCAGCTGTCGGAGCTAAAAATATGCCTTAATTTAAAATTTTATAAAACACAACCATTTAAGACTCATTTTGAAAGAAATGTGACTTCTTTCAGTTTCAACCCACTAAAAGCTTTTGAGAAGAACAAATGAGGACTTCTACACCAGAAGAAAAGGTGGGGAACTCAACCTAGTTTATCAATCATCAATATCACATCGCTCACGTTTTATCAATAAATATAGTTTAAGGATGACAATTTAATACCACTCCAGATGTAAACAAAAAAAAAAACATACTCTCAATTTTTAAAAAGGTCTGAAGCACAGCTCAAGATGGTCATAACAAAAAGGATGCATTTTGTCAATGCAGGAGTGAGTGATGCAGAGCTGGGCAATGATAAATATTGTCACAGCTTTTCCTCATTAGGTGTACCAGAAACTTTGTCAGGGTTGGAGTCTGCAGTGTCCTCACCTCCACTCTCCAACATCAGCGTCACCCTGAGGAGGATGGCACAGCACAGGGTACGGCACAGACACGCATCTCCTTGGGGACAGAAGCAGCACACAGACATCTGTCTCTGGTTATGAGGCCCCACGGCCCAGCAAACTCACCTCAAGGAAAATTTTGGCTGCCAGAAAATATTGGACTGGAAAACAGGTAATGGGATAACTGAAATACAAGCACTCCGCCTGGATTTCAGATGCAGTGGCAGCCAATTGGAAAGAGATGCAAAGAAGTTTCAAGGGTCTTAGAATTTTCAGTCATTTAAAAAGAAAACATACTTCACTGGATTCCAGAAAATGGTCTCAGAGTCGCCCACCCCTAGTCAGTGCCTGTGCCACACTTCATGTGGTCAGTCATCAGTATCTTCCTATGCTATTTCCTTTATTGAAATAAGAACATTGGGGCTGGGGGGAAACATCTGAAAGGGAAAGATTTAAAGTATTTTTCTGGCTTTTCATTTCCCCTTTTAGATATGCTCTAGTTAAATTCAAAAAAATAGTTGTCCTCAGAGGCACATACTTAGTTTTTCTGTCCCCCATATAGCCCTACTGAATACATATTTGTTGACCAAATCTTTACATTCACAAGTAAAAATTCAGGGTACTGTGAAACATGTAATCTCACAGGTTCAACTTTTGGTCATTCCATTACTGTGGTTCATGGAAACATCTATTAATTTCTGCAGGGAAATATAATGGACAGTAGGGAATTAATTTTAAATAAGTATTTTGAACAGTCTTCAATTAAACTTTTAGTAGATTCCAAAATGGTTACATTGTTTTTATTACAGCAATTTGAATCCCTTTTCTTTGATATTTGAGACTGGTAGTGCAATTAATTTTCTCCTCAAGGCCAGGGGTGCTATTTGGGGAGACAGAGATGGCTGGATTGCTTGAGCTCAGGAGTTCAAGACCAGCCTGAGCAAGACCAAGACCTCATCTCTACTGAAAATAGAAAAACTAGCTGGGTGTGGTGGTACATCCCTATAGTCCAAGCTACTTGGGAGGCTGGGACAAGAGGATTGCTTCAAGCTCAAGAGTTTGAGGTTACTGTGAGCTATGATGACACCACAGCACTCTGTCTCAAAAAAAAATTTTTTTTCTCCTCCAATAAAGACTTTCAGAAAAGGAAGTGAGAGGGAAAAAGAAGAAAAAAGGAAGAAAGCAAAGAGTAGGAAACACTAATAATTTCTGTTTATTGATAAACACAATATTTACTATTAAAGTACTTGCTACTTTACTTTAGAGCTCTAAAAGTGGAAAGTTACTTTCTTTTTTTTAGAGACAGAGTCTCACTTTGTCGCCCTTGGTAGAGTGCAGTGGAATCACAGCTCACAGCAACCTTCAGCTCTTGGGCTTAAGGCAATTCTCTTGCCTCAGCCTCCAACTAGCTGGGACTACAGGTGCCTGCCACAACACCCGGCTATTTTTTGTTGCAGTTTGGCCGGGGCCCCATTTGAACCTGCCACCCTCGGTATATGGAGCCGGCACTCTACTCACTGAGCCACAGGCACTGCCCTAAAAGTAACTTTTTAAAAAAGTAATGCTTAACTACAAAATATCTATTCAGCCTTATAACCATCAAAGAATGATTAATTATCAGATAGAAACCTCTGTCAAGCTACAATCTCTCAGCCTCAGTTCCTTTACCCATAAAATGAAGAGATCATAGACTCTGTATCTTAAGTTTCCTTTCAAATCCATTCATTCTTTCTACTGGTTAAATGGGAAAAATAGGAAAAAGAAGAATGAAATAAAGAAAATTTTGAATATATAGACAATTTCTGTTTTAATACTTGTTTTGAAAGCCCAAGTTTGTTTCAACACAATGGATATATTAAGAAACATTCTGAGCATGATTTAAATTTTGCATTGAATATGTCATTGAATCCACAACACAAGGGGAATGCAGACAACCGCCCTCAGCGGAGTCGATCAGTGTAGGAATACGCAAAGTGTACACAGCACATATCCAAGTATCGACCAGCTTCCTCAGGGCACTGTGTCATAAGCCACACCCATCCATCCACCTCTGTTAGGTTTCAGACTATACTTTCAACACTCACAAACTGCAACACTTCCAACACCACTCCAGAAGCAAACTTCAGGTTTCTTTAAGGTAAACTGCCATATTTATTATGGTAGCTATGTACTTTTAACCATTTAATATAGGTAAAATTGTATTATCACTTTCAACAGGTTTCTATCTCTTTTTTCATAATGTGTCACTGATAAGAGTTTTTAAGTACAATGTTCCCAGCCCTATTTTCCCCATAAGCTTTGTGGCTTTACTATACAATGATTTTATAACATTTTATAGTAGAACTGACTGTATTACTATCTGGGTAAAAAATTAATTAATGATCAATCTATTTTTTCAAAGATAACAGATGGGAAAGTTCCAACAAGTTTGCTGAAGCATTAAGTCAAGTCAGAGAAAAGACTTTCTCTTTAAGCTCCTCCTGAAGAGCTGCTTCTGTTTTTATTTTTCTCCATAGCCTATCCAAGTAGATCCCAAATCAGATACTAGATTTGGAGTAGAAAGGATATCAGTCATCTTGAAACAGTGAACAGAAATTTTAATTTATCAAGAACTGAAGAGATGATACTGAGTGTATCTTCTAAACTCAGCTTCTGTTTTTTTTGTTGTTGTTTTTTTGCAGTTTATGGATGGGGCTGGGTTTGAACCCGCCACCTCCAGCATATAGGGCCGGCACCCTACCCCTTTGAGCCACAGGCGCCACCCCCAGGTTCTGTTTTTTTGTTCTTTTTTTTGGTTGACACGGAATCACCTAAATTCAGATCTTGACTCTGGCAGACAATCTTGGCATGAACTACTGTAAATGCTTGCTGTTCAATAACGGGATTTTCAATAGCTACTCAATACCTACTATGAGAGAACAGACAGCATAAAAATACTATTTCTGCAATACAGTGATCACAGTGCAGTCCAAACCACAAAGCCTTTACTAGCACTCACTCTCAATCCTCCATAAACCCAGTGGGAAAGGAGGAAAGTGCAACAGAGGAGGTCACACACCTTTCCTATTTCCAAGAAGAATAAAAGAGGACAGACCGCACCACGTAGCACTAAAGCCAAAGGCTGGATAAAACCAGGTGCTCGGAGCCAAAGGGCAGATAAAAATAATGCTGCTGTTTAGCATGCTCGGCAAAGACAGGCAACGTAATTATTTTACCATCTTAAATGAACCAGGACTAAAAACCAGGACTTATACCAAAAGTAACAAGCATAAGTGTAAGACAACATGTGCTCCTATGGTCAGGCAGAGTTATTTGGCTATTACACTCATGATTCTGACATCCCTTCTTTTCTTCTATCTATCTTTCTATTATGTTTTTTGAAACAGGGTCTTGCTCTGTTACCCAGGCTGGAGTGCAGCAGTGCAATCATAGTTCACTACAGCCTCTAACTCCTGGGCTCAAGCAATCCTCCTGCCTCAGCCTCCTAAGTAACCAGGACTACTGGTGTATAACCACACTCGGCTAATTTTTTCATTTTTATTTTTGTAGAAATAGGGTCTAAGTTACCCAGGCTGGTTTTGAACTTCTGGCCTGAAGAGATCCTCCTGCCTCGGCATCCCAAAGTGCTTAGCTTATAGGTGTTAGCCATCATATGTGGCCCCAGCATCATTTCTTAAAGAATTAAAAATATTAATTTGTTGAAAAATAATTGAGATTTTTGTTTATATACAAATATATACATGCAAGGGGGGGGGGGGGAGTGAAAAGAAACATCTACCAATATGGTAACAATGCTTGGGTAATGAGACAATAGTTTATATTTTTTGTCTATAGCTTTCATTATTTTATACAGTGAATGCATATTACTTTTATCACAAAAGAAAACAAATTATCTTCTTAAACAGTTAAGAAAATGAAGTAAATTCCTGATCACAGAATTAATAGTAAGTCATCAGATGTCCCTGCTACTTCCTTTCCAAGAGTCAAAGGTGAGTGAACCAGATCTGGAAGGCACTTCTCCCCCCATGCAGGAAATTGAAACTAGAACATAAGGACGGCTCTACAGGAGAACACTCAACCTGAGGAACACGGAAAGCCACAGGACAGCCGGGACACAGCAGCAGACACATGTCACTCGTGTGCTACGGCTCTTGTCAGCTGGCATTTTAGTGACTCCTATTGGTGTTCTGAAAAATCTTCACCTTCTGGGTAAAGCTCATACTAATATTCACTCCTAACCCAGAAGGACAGGGGGACAATGCAACAAAGGGGGTCATACATCTTTCCTATTTCAAATTAGACAATGTTGATAGCAGAGAATATGGAAACGCAGTCCAAGCAGAGACAACCAGTGACTGAACCCTAAGCTGAATGTCAGAGTCCACTGTAGACTTTCCACCCAGCGTTATCTCAAGCACCATCATCATAATAACAGAGAACACTCAATAGTCACTGAGAAACCATGTGAAGGCCAACTTCCAGGTTCATGACACCATTCTAGATGCCATGGCAAATATAAAACAAACGAGGTACAGTTAATCCCTTCTTAGCGCTTACACATCTACTAAGGAAAAATATGACATACATATCAGAAAAATTTAAATAACACAGGACAACAAAAATAAATAGCAAAATGAACTGTACAAATAAATGGGTAAAGGTACCTAAAGAAAGGACTGCTCAGTACGGATTTAAACAGTGGGCCTCAAAGAGGAAGAGAATTTTGGTAGTGTGAAAAGGGAGACACAGGCAGTCCAGGCACGGCGTCATACAAGCAAATGCCTCCCAGGGGAAAAGGCAATGCTTAGTCTGGACACACGGGAGTAAGAACCTGCCCAGGCAGCAACACAGCGCGGAAGGATAGGCTCAGGCAGACTACAACTCACCTGGAGGACTCCTTTACTTCTAATTCATCTGACACAGCAGTATCAGATGAAGAACATTTCTGGTACCTGAGAATCTATGTACCAGACACTATGCTAAGCATGACAGAGAGATACATAAATCGAATACATAGTTGAATCTCATAATTCCAGAGTAGGCACCATTTTACCTAGAAATTGAAATTAGCTAAGCAGAAAAATTAACTAATTTGCCCAAAGTCATCAAGGTAAGCAAAGGGCTAGGATTTGCATGCAGGTCTCCTTAACTACAAAGCCCATCTCTTTTTCTACCCCTGGTTCCCCTCCCAGGAGCACAGCCCTGATAACGTCACTCTGAATTTAGAATGTCCCTTATTGTGATGTGCTCTCTCACCCTCTGACTATTTAGCGTACCCAGGAGAGTATCTGCAGCTAAAATAAAAATAGCTAATACATGTAACAATTTACTCTGAGAAGGGCTATTTTCCCTGTATTATAACAGGAATCAGAGCCTTAAGTTAAAAGAATGAAGCTCTGGCTGGGTGGGTGGCTCATGCCTATAATCCTAGCATTGTGCCAGGCCAAGGCAGGTGGATTGCTTGAGCTCAGGAGTTCAAGACCAGCCTGAGCTGACCCCATCTCTACTAAAAATAGAAAAACTAGTAGGGCATTATGGCAGAAGCCTATAATCCCAGCTACTTGGGAGGCTGGGAGGCTGAGCCAAGAGAGTTGCTCAAGCCCAAAAGTCTGATATTATTGCAAGCTATGAGTGAGACTCTGTCTCAAAAAAAAAAAAAAAAAAAAAAAAAAAAAAAAGAAAAGAAAGAAAGAAAAGGAAAAGAATAAAGCTCTAACATAAGCCATGTGGTAGAAACGCATATCTTCCCTTCTGGGGGGACCAGGCCAAGGATGTGTCTTTAAGATGTCCATTTCACAGTTTACAGTGAAAGCTCAGACAATAAGAATCTTACCCACAAAAACTAAGAGTCCCCACAAAGGTCTACCCAGCCCGATCTGGGAGACAAAAGGCTAGAAGTGGCTGCAGGTTTGCTTCAGAAGAGAATTCGAAATCACACTATTTTAAGTGTATGATGTAAGAAAACCTAAATTAGTTGACATTTAGCCTGTTATATGTTTCTTTGACAGACTGCCCAAAAAACACGCTTTCGAATAATTCTATTAAATGATCTTTTACTATTTCTGTGACCTAAGAGAAGCATTATCATTACTGGTCTCATCTTCTTCATGAGCAAACATTTTATAGGTATCAAATGTCAGAAGTGGCAACTTTCAAAAGAATTGAAATAAAAATCCACATGGGGTCGCAGAGTGTGTAAAAACAAGTAGGCAGAATATCATGGCACTAACAGACATTGCTTCATGGAACTCACTATGGAAACAGTCTTCACTAACTGTTCATTTGTTAAAACCAGAATATACTAATAGCTAGGTCAAAGGTCCACCTGATAACCTGAAAGTCCCCTTCCAAGTATTTCAATGGGCCAATGAATGACCTGAGCTTCTGAGTGTGGTTCAGAATAAAGGTACATATTTTACCACAGGAAAATTATCAACTAACACAAAAGCTTAGAAATTAAATTATATGTGTTACACAGAAAATAAGAAATGAGGTTAATTTGAAAATAAAAGTAATACTCTTCACTCTTTCTCAATAAAAGCTATATCCCTTACCTAAAATAAATTCTAAGAAATTCTCATTTTATCAGTGCTATTTATGCCAATAGGTTTTAGAGGTAGAATTATTTTCAAAGAAGCAAAAAGAGAACGTAACCCTTACGTATCTGGATGGTTCTTCTAGGTTCTGGTCATTCATGTCACGAGGAACAATCCGGGTGGCCAGTGGTCCCTCTGCAAAAGGTTTTGGTAACTGGCCTCTGAACTCTGATGGAATGAACTGAAGTTGCCAACTGTCAGAAACACAAATAAGGAGAATAATAAAAACACAGGGGGATTATATTGCTAAATGTACTTCAAACAAACAAATCAAAAAACATCATGGGAACATGAAAAACATTTCACTTGAAGAAAAAATTATTTCTGCTAAAACCTCAACCAGGGAACACAGAGGCAGAGGTCACCAATCAGTCCAAAATCATTGAGAAATGAATAGCTACAGATCTCTTGACTCATTTCATCAACTCTCAGCAGTGAAATTCGCAACCAAACAGCCACACCATCAAACAACCAAGAAAGTCTCACGGTTACCACATGATCAGAGGGACTTGTCAAAGTTAAAGCAAATTCATCATGTGGGTAGAGAAAGAGTGAAACATAATGTGTGGCACTAAGAACGCACTGTTAGAGAAATATCTTGTTCCTGAATAAGCCTCAAAAATATCTGATAGCTCTAAAACAATTTCAAATGTTAAGAGGCAAAGGCCAAAATCAACACTTAGAAAACAACTTTGCTACAGATGGGATTAACCAGAAACATACTCTTTGCTATTGCTAATATGAACTCCCTAGAATTTTGATATGTTCTTCCTCCTAGATAGTAAACTAAAAGATGCAGTATCGCCATCTGTTAAATTAGTCAAAGTCCACATAAAAATATTTCTTCATGCTTTGCTTACTGTATTTGACCAGATTATATATCTAAAATGTTTTAAAATGTAATAAAATTCTTGGAAAAAAAAAAAAAAGAAAACAAGTTTTAATCTAATCTAATCTAATTATTGATGACTGATACAGGGTTTTTATTAAGCATCAGATAAAGCTAAGTTGCTAAAGATAGTCCTCCTCAAATGGAACAACATAACTCATCTTCACCAGATTTCCCTTTCCTAAACAGGACTCTTCTCTGGCCAAATTAAGCAAAATACAAGGAACTCTAGGGCCTGTGCCGCCACATCTAACAACAGACAGCATAAAGAAAACCAGCAGAGACATCTTAACCATAGCTTTCTCCAAAGTCCATACATTAGTGGAAAACTTTTACTGTGGTTAGATGGGAAAAATTTCTTCTCTAAAAACCTAAAATTTCTAAAATTGCTTCTAGCTGGAGTTTCTAGACCACTTTTAGAAGTGGATTAATATCAGATAATTATAGAAATGTAAATATGAGTCCCCAGGAAGAGCCACTAGCCTGGTGCTCAAAGCATTTTCAGAAGACTCCAGACACCTGGTTAGGACTCAGCCTAATGAATACAGGAGGCAGGCACACAGCATAGCTCCCCCAACTCTCTGAAATGGTAAACATTCAACAACTTTCTGTGAAAACTCCAAAATTAAATGAAATTAAGAAGACACTGCCACAGAATTGCTGTATTTACCCCTTGATTGAAAACTCTAGGAATTAAAAAGACAACTTACTTATCAGGCAGAAGGAAGCTGCTGGGAAACCGATACCACTCTTTTCCTACACAGACATGCACAGGTCTGCCTTCTGGGACAGTGTGGATGGTTGGGTCTGTAGCAATTCGGTAAAATTCTGGATACAAATCAAGGGGCCCATGATATCCTGGAATGGAAAATAGTTAGTGAAAGCCAAAGATGAGTAAAACGAAACTCTGACATTTAATGATAATACATGTTAACATCCCACTATAACCCACATGAAATCTGAAGAGTGTAAAAGGCCATAGCAATTCCAGCAGGAAGCCTGCTCTACAGACATAAAATATCTCTCCAGTTGCAAAGTTGGTTACACAGAGGCCCTATTTTGCTAAAAATATTTTGCTTTCTTGCCCTTTTCTACACCCTTCTGCCTTTTTATATTCCTTGAACATATTTTAATATTCTATATCCACTTGATTATAAGAGTATAATCATGAGAATTTAGGCTCTAATTTGCATTTTAAGGCTTCTTTAATTCATCAGCATCCATTAAAAGGGGAAAAAATCAACAAAAAAGGACAAAAAAAGGTTTATGGTTAATCACACTAAAAGGAATGAATCTTCTCTTCTATCCTAAAGTACAAAAGTGACATCCCACTTACTAAGGTTTTCCCTTTAGCAAAGGCCTCTTCCTACTGTAAGCCAAACAGGTATTAAACCATCGTGCATCGTGTAAAGCCTGAAGTGAAGTGCCTCGTGAGTGTGGCTAAGAGATCCTCAGCACATCTACCTCTGAACAGGGCCACGGAGCGAGAAAACGATAAAAGCCCAAACAGGAAGATGATTCCTAACGCCAGCCAGTTTGACGTCACAGTGTAGTGCTCTAGACGGTATCGTTGAAACACAAAGTGGTAACATTTCTATTATAGAAGGAAAGAAAACTGCGTTGATAAAAGAAGATATGCCCTCCAGAGTGTATGTAATCACAAGAAGCCAAAAAGTTTCTATTGAGGGTTTGAGCATTTGCAAACACTTAGTAAGGTACTAACTCCAAGTTCTTAGAGGAAAGCCAACTCCTCTAAGACTGAGTATATGGTCTTGGCCAGCCAGAGGGTTGGCCAAGAACAAAATCTCACAAGCTTCACAGGAAAATTATCTGGATATTTCATTAGCATTTAAGTCCTAATAAATTATTTTTTAAAAAACTTTTTTAAACAAAAATGCTTTGATAGTTTTCTTTGATATATGAAATATTTAAATTTGTTTTAATATAATAAGCATTAATCTTTATTTTTTTACCAACAAGTTTTCATCAAAGGTTTTAGTATCAACAAAATACCTCATGACCAAACAAGAAAAAAGGATTCCCCTCATAAAACACTAGGAATGTGCTGTTAATTTTATCTGCTGAAATACCTCATGAACTAGATCATTGTTATAACATACACATACATGCATGAAGTCTGTGCTGTCTTTGAGTGTCTTCTCCTCAGATTTCTTTCCTTCCTGCCTTCCCTCCAAGATGGAAACTACTTTTAGAAAGCAATTTTGCAATGTGTAACAAATGTCATAAATCTGTTTGAACCCTTTTCATATTTTGGGGAATCTGTCCCAATTCAAATATCTAAATGAAAATATTTATCCTAACAGTATTTATAATACTGAATAAATGAGCAACCTAAATTCTGCTGTGAATTATATTCAATCATTACATTTTACTATAATCAAGTCTACATATTACATATTTCATACTAAAGTTATATATTATATCCAAGCCAGCAGAATATTATACTGCAATTAAAATGATGAGTACAGATTATGGCAACATAGAGAATTTAATAATATAATACTAAATTTAAAGGATATAAAATTATATGCACATTTATTGTCACAATCATAATAAATCCTGAAACACTGAAAGGTGTTTTTGTTATGGTGGTGAGACTGATTTTTCTTTTATTGCTTTTAAATTATCTGCAATGAAGTTCAATTACTTTTACAATGAAAATTGTTTTTTAAAACAATTACCCTAACATTGCTAAACCTTAAAAACATCATGCCAAGTGTAGAGATCACATGTTTTGTGAGTCCATTTATATGAGATATTCAGCATAGGGAAATCTTTCCTTTTTTTTTTTGAGACAGAGTCTCATTCTGTTGCCCAAGGTTAGAGTGCCATGGCATCAGCCTAGCTCACGGCACATGGATTCAAACTCCTGAATTCAAGCCATCCCCCTGCCTCAGCCTCCTGAGTAGCTGGGACTACGGCTCCTACTGCCAGCTAATTTTTCTATTTCTAGTGGAGATGGGGGTCTCACTCTTGCTGAGAATGATGTCAAACTCCTGAGCTCAAGGAATCCTCCTATCTCAGTCTTTCATAGATAGGATTACAGGTGTGAGCCCCTGCACCTGTAGGCAATTCCACAGAGACAAAGAGTAGATTAGGGATCACTTAAGGCTGGAAAGACAGGAGAAAGAGACTGGAGGTGGGGGGAACAACAGCTAAAGGGTACAGGCTTTCTCAGATTATGCAATGTTCTAAAATTGACTGTGGTTGTGCATATCTGTGATAATTGTATCATTGAACTATATACTTTAAATGGGTGAACTGTATGATTTGTCAATTCTATCTCAACAAATATATTGAGAAATGTATAGCTTTTTTTTTTTCTTTTTTTAATTTCAGGTTATTGTGAGGGTACAACAACCAGGTCACAATTTTTCAAATTGTTAGGCAGAGTCTCTTTTGTAATTGTGTCCTGCATCCCAAAGGTGTGCCATACACCCCTATACTGTGCCCTTTAAGTGAGAGCACACCAATCTCCCCCATCAATAAATATAAAACTATTATCCTAATTATTATTATTTTTCTTTTTTTTGCCAATTGCAGCGGGCAAGAAAGGGTTCCAAGGTTCCTGAAACTTTAAGTCCAGACATATTCGAAGTCACAATTAACTTTGGAAATTGACCTAGACAGGTTTTAAACCAGGATTACAAAGTACCCCACACTGCTGCCTGCCTGCTATAATCCCCAAACTCTTAAGCAAGTTTTAGTCCGATCTATTCGTTGAAGAGCAGATGTTCTATTAGCTCTGCCAGAGAATGGAATTCTGCGATTAGACTCTTGTTGACAAATTAACACTGCAAACATACATAATCAGCAAATAAGAGTATGATAAGCATCTAAGCAATCAATATAAAGTTTAATAATATGATCAGTATCAGGTTTAATGCTGTAGATAAAATACCTTAGGTAAAAGCATTCAATAATTCCCACTTAAGTTTTGTGAGCAATTATTTAATAAGCGAAACAGAATAAGGCAGATATGCTATTCCCTGAAACTCACCTGAAGTGCAGAAAGAGCCACAGCGCCACAGAGACATATAAGTGGATATACAGGGAAAAGAAATCTCTCCTCTTTGTGAGGCTGGATGAAGAAAATTATAAACCAAACATACATTGGAGCCAAGGTAAGCCAATATGGGTGGCCTAAATTCTGAACTGCAAGACATAGAAAAATATCCACCTTTCAACATATTAGAACAAAACAGTACATTTAGTTTTAATGTTATCCTGATCTCAAATTTGGAAATGTGCCTTAGGACATGGATTGTCTGAGCTCACAGGTTTAAGACCAGCCTGAGCCAGAGCAAGACCTCATCTCTAAAAACACAGCCAGGCGTTGTGGCGGGCGCCTATAGTCCCAGCTACTCAGGAGGCTGAGGCAGGAAAATCGCTTAAGCCCAAGAGTTTGAGGTTGCTGTGAGCTATGACACCATAGCACTCTACCGAGAGGGACATAGTGAGACTGTTTCAAAAAAAAAAACTTTCAACTCTTGTATTCACACTTTCTACAATGCGGTAACACGATAAAGCCTCAAGTAGAAAGAGGAATATATTCTCTAGTTCTATCAAGAGATCCAAAATATAAAAGGGAAGCATAATACTGGATTTGGTCAGAACACAAATGAAACTCAAATTAATGGGTAATTAAACATAATATATTCTATGCTGGGTGAAGAAAACAAAGCCATCTACCACTAATGAATTCTGCCGCTAAAACTAAAGGTAGCGGCTAAGGTGCCAGCCACACCAGAGCTGGTGGGTTCAAATCCAGCTGGGGCCTGCCAAACAGCAATGACAACTACAAATAAGAAATAGCCGAGCATTGTGGCGGGCGCCTGTAGTCCCAGCTAACTAGGAGACTAAGGCAAGAGAATCGCTCAAGCCCAGGAATTGGAGGTTGCTGTGAGCTGTGATGTCATGCACTCTACCCAGGGTGAGAGCTTGAGGCTCTGACTCAAAAATATATATATATAAAACATAAACTCATTTCTTGGGTTTTAATTCCTATGTTCTGTTTAATACATTAATCCTCTTATCTATACACTAGTCTGTTCAAATAGCCATAAATCAAAGGGGAAAAAAATGGTTGAATTCTCAAACTCATTACTGGTTTTCATCGAGCCACAAATGACAAAGTTTGTTCAAAGCAAATACAAAAATGCTCTTAAAGGAAGTTTACTGATTAATTTTTTTGCCTCTTCTGCAATATTCATTCACTTTGAATCCCAAAATTGGAACCAAAATGTACTTAAAGCATGTGAAAGAACTAAAGGAATGTAACACACACTAAGACCCAAGAACCTGCTGCAAAGTTCCTGTGGTTAGGTTCATAAGCACTGAGTGATAAGCCCGCAACCCACAGCGAAGGCATCTCCTACTGCCTTTGTATTAGCGATAATGAGTGGTGCAGATCCTGGCAAAGGGTAGGTACACAGTGCCCCCTGGTGTCTACTATGCTGTAATGAGCAAGTTTAGACTACAAGATCAGGACTACCATGGAGACCAGCTTCAGCACTGCCTTATCTAGCATTCCTGAGTTATCTAGATTGCTGCAGAAATTCTTTAGGGATAAAAATTCTTGAACTGCAATAGTAAGATCATTTTTAAAACGTTTTGCTCTAAGATTTTATTAGATAAATCCTATGATTTAGGATTTATACTTTTCCACATAGTATATTTTAAGTAGGAATATTTTTTAATTAGAAGAAAATAAATCTATTTATTATCTATAAGTAAACAGTCTTTTTTTTCTTTTGTACCATAAAGGCTAAAAAATGATTTTACAATGTAGCCAAATATTTTGAAATATCCTCCATAAAATACATAAAAATCACAACCATTGCGGAACATGATGGAATCATGGGTAATTTACTTCCTGCTTCTCTATATTTTTATATTTTTTCTTTTAAAAAAATATTATTTATATTGTATAAAACTAATCAAAATATTTTTAAAAAAACACAAAGTACTCATTCTCTTACTGGGTAGATATGTGTGGACATTACACATTTTAAATCATTATTAGTTTATGCTATATAACATTATTTCCTGCTATAGAAAAAAGTTTAATGTCCCATGTTTTTTACTTACATCAAAGAATTTCCAAATTTTCCACAAGTATAAATTATTATTATTATTATTTCACTATGTTGCCTAGGCTGGAATGGAGCTCCTAAGCTAAAGTAATCCTCCCTCCTCAGCCTGCCAGCCTCCTGAGCAGTTGAAACTCTAAGTGTGTGCTACCTCACCCAGCCAACATAAATTTTTTTGTTGGTGGTTATTTTTCTTTCTTTCTTTTTCTTTTTTTGAGATTAAGTCTCTAACTATGTCACCCTCGGTAGAGTGCCATAGCATCACAGCTCACAGCAACCTCAAACTCTCAGGCTTAAGCCATTTTTTTGCCTCAGCCTCCCAGTAGCTGGAACTACAGGTGCCCCAAAGCTCAACTATTTTTTTGTTATTGTTGTCATTGTTGTTTAGTAGGCCTGGGCAGGATTCAAACCCACCAGCCCTGGTGCATGTGGCCAGCCCTCTAACCACAGAGCTACAGGTGCTGACCCATTTATTTTTCTTTTTCTAGAGAAAAAAGACTCTGTCTCACTTTGTCACCCCCGGTAGAGTGCCATGGCATCACAGCTCACAGCAACCTCCAGCTCTTGGGCTTAAGCGATTCTCTTGGCCTCAGTCTCTCAAGTAGCTGGGACTACAGATGCCCACCACAACACCCAGCTATTTTTTGTTGCAGTTTGGCCAGGGCCGGGTTTGAACTCGCCACCCTCAGTATATGGGGCTGGCACCCTACCCACTGACCCACAGGCACCACCCTATTTTTCTTTATTTTAAAATATTATGGGGGGTGTAGAAATTTTTGTTCCATAGTTTGCTTTGTACAGATTGAGTCAAAGTTGTAAGAGTGCCCCTCACCCAGGTAGTGTGCATTGTACTTATTAGGTGTGGATTTACCCATCCCCTCTCCCCTCCTCATAAATTATTTTTACAGTCAGAAAAAGTTACTTTTCAAAAAAAGAAAAGTGATCCTCAAGAAATAGAAAGCATAAAGGAATAAGTTAACACCTCAAGGGAGCAACAGCTAAATCCAAAATGTAGGACGTTATGCAAAATGAACGGCCTCATTTCTTTAAAGAAATCTTTGGGAGAAAACAAGTAAGATGGGGGTCCTCTTATAAAGCTAAAGTAAAATTACACCAAATTCAGCATGTGAACCTCATTTAGATTCTGCTTAAAACCAACTACAAAAGGCTATTTTTCCAGTCAATCTAGGAAATTTGAATATCAACTGAGTATTAGATGATGTTAAAGAATTACTATTTTGTTAGGATAATGGCATTATGGTTAGGTTAAAACAAAAGTCCTAAAACAAAACAAATGACTCTGAAGGCTGTTATAATATTAAAACACAGTGAAGTTGTTATAAATCATTACCAGTAGAAAAAGAGAACGAAGGTAGAATGAGGAGATCAATCATATGGCATCCAAAATCAGACTGAAAAGTGTGAAATTAAATCTCTTTCCAAACCTCAGATGAATTTCTGCTCAAATCTCTCTTCCATAAAAAGAAAAGATAGGCACTAGATATCCAGCTCCAGGACAACTTGAGAAAACACCAGCTGTGCACATAGACTCAGAGCAGACAAAACAAACGGCAAACCACACCTTCCACAGCGAGGCTTCGGAGAAGAACCAGGCTCCTCTTACTTCAGGATCAAATTTGGGGAAATCTTTTTCTGCACCAGTTTTTAAATTTTTGGTTGGAATACTTTCCCAAAGAATATTTGCCTCTAGCATGAATTATCTTAACCAATCTACCAGGTTAACATACATTTCTTTTAAAAATAGAAGACTAACTAGGGTTGTCATCTTCTCTCTTTTTTTTTTTTTTTTTTGGAGACAAGAGTCTCACTCTGTGAGTGCCATGGCATCATTGCTCACAGCAACCTCAAACTCTTGTGCTCAAGTGATCTTCTTGCTTCAGCCTCCCAAGTAGCCAGGACTACTGGGCGCCTGCCACTACATCCAGCTCATTTTTCTATTTTTAGTAGAGATGGCAACTCCCTCTTGCTCAGGCCGGTTTCCAACTCCTGAACTCAAGCAATCCACCTGCCGCAGCTTCCCAGAGTGCTAGGATTACAGATGTCAGCCATCCCACCTGGCCAGCTGTTATCTTCTAAAATGTTAGAAATGTTTTTGCCTCCCTGGGTGACTGAACAAATTACACTGACTTCCTAACTTAAAAGGATAACAAAGCTCTCTTATGTCAGTTCAATTTGCAACAATTAACCAAATCATCACATAGGTTCAAATAATCAGCAAACACAGACTGAAAACTCCATAAGGCAACCATTCCCACAGAAAGACCATGAATAATAATGAGTGAGGTTCTTCTTCAGGTCTGGGTATACATTGTTACTTACTCTTTTCCTCCCAGAAAGCCAACCACCTGTTACCCCACTAACCATGAAATCTCTGCAGCAGGTGCTCCATAAGAGAAGTCAGTGGCAAGACCAGAAGAGCCAAAGCAAAGGCTATGTTGAAATTCAGAAATCCATTAATTAAATAGAAATACCAGGGTTCTGTACCTAGGTGAGACACAAGAGGTAAAAAATCATTTTGGATGCTTTCCACATTGACTACAGCACTTGACACATCATGTTTTTTGTTTAAATAACACAGATGATCCTATGCCTCAGGTGAGTGAGAGTCCACAGCCTGCTCTTCCATCTCAGCCACATACAGGTGCACAAAACCAGAAGAGAGGAAAAGAATGGGATTGTCCATGAAGATTTAGAATGGGTGCTCCCCCCCCATGCTGATTTTGAGGACTTTTTCTCCTTATTTGTGGTGTCAGATATCATGAGAAGTATGCACAGACTTGGTTTTGCTAATCAGTTTTCATTAGTAATTGTGTATTTAATGCGTGGTCCAAGACAACTCTTAATTTTCCAATGTGCATTAGAGAAAAAAAGAAAAAGGTTGGATACCCTTGACAGAAAACAAGTTTCAAATACAGTATATACTCGAGTATAAGCTGAGTTTTTTCGGCACAAATTTTGTGCCAAAAACCCCGAACTCGGCTTATACTCGGGTCATACGGGTTATTTGATTCGGTGTGCGCGCACCTAATCAAATGCATGCACGTAGTCTCCAGTCGTCTTCTGCCGTCTGCTTGAGGGGGCGGTGCTTCAGCTCAGTCCATAAGTCGCGGCTGAGCTGAAGAGGTAGGCGGCTGAACTGAACTGTATTCCACTGAACTATTTAACCCGCAATATTTAATGGCACATTTAATTAAGTGAAAACCCCATTTAAGGCAGTAAAGTCTTGTAAATAAATGTTTATAAATCCTGAATCCTT
>CAUYPK010160813.1:0-16159 GCA_963574355.1 Loris lydekkerianus | reverse complement strand
GGGGATTGGTGAGAATACATTTGTGGTGCATCTTAAAATGGTATATGTGAAACTTAGTAAATGTAGAATGTAAATGTCTCAACACAATAACTGTGAAATTGCCAGGAAGGCTATGTTAACCAGTGTGATATAAATGTGTCAGCCGGTCTGTGAAACTAGTGTATAATGCCCCATGATCATACCAATGTACATAGCTATGATTTAATAAAAAAATAATTAATTAATTAATTAAAATAAAATAAAATAAAATAAAATAAAGATCAGCTTGAGCAAAAGTGAAACCTTGTCTCTATTAAAAATAGAAGAACTAGCCAGGCATTGTGGTGGGCCCCTGCAGTCCCTGCTACTCAGGAGGCTGAGGCAAGGAGGTCAGTTCAGCCCAAGAGTTTGAGGCTGCTGTGAGCTAGGATGCCATGTAACTCTACCCATGAGACAGAGTGAGGCTCTGTCTCAAAATAAATAAATAAACAAAACTCATAGAGAACATTGTGGAATAAGAAGAAATAAGAATTTAAGACGGATCACATTTTCTTGTTCAGAGGCTAATGTCAAGGACTCTGAACTGAAGACGCTAATCAGTTTGTTATTGATATCCCCATTGTACTGATATGTTATCAGTTTTTTTTTTCCTCTCATGTTATCAGTTTTTGTTATCTTTGTTGATATCAATATTTGGGCTTAAATCAGAAAATTAAAGTCTTTTTTTCAATGTGAAAAAAAAAAGAAGAAATAAGGTTTTATTTCCAGTATGTCACTAATGAATTAATATCAGTTAAAATTTTCTTTTTTTCCAGTTAGTATTGCTAATTTTAACAGCAACTACTTCTTAAGAAGCCTTTATAATGAAATTATTTTATTTGAAAATGTCTTTAATTATTCTTTTCTTCCAGGGAATCTGGAGTCCTCGAAAAATTCCTAATCCAGATTACTTTGAAGATGACAATCCATTTCTTCTGGCTTCTTTCTGTGCTCTTGGGTTAGAGCTTTGGTCTATGACATCTAATATCTACTTTGATAATTTTATTATCTGCTCAGAAAAAGAAGTCGCTGATCACTGGGCTACAGATGGTTGGGGATGGAAAATAATGATAGCAAGTGCTAATGAGGTATGGTATTGACCAATAGTGGTTGTCATGTAACTGTGTATAGCAGTAGTAAGACTCGACCCTGGTTATAGGTTATACATGTGGCCCCTTTAAAGGTAAATAAGTGTATAATAATTACTGAATCTCAAGGAAGTGTACTCATAGAATATTTATCTTTACTATATTATGAATCAACTTCATTATACTACATTTAGTAAACGATGTGCCTATATGTGAGTCTATGAGTCTCATTCTTCGTTAAATTATAACAGCTTTAATAGGATATAATGCTTATATGCTGTTTATAGAATTGGCACATTGCCAATTCAAGGAGTAAATGGTAACATTAAATATTATTCTTTATTTATTTTAACTACTTTTCACATAGAGGAATACAAATAATTTTTAAATTTAACACTATTGTGTTCTAGTGTTTCCAGAAAAATATCAATATTGTTTACAAAAAGATAAGCTAAATATTTCAATACAATGTACCTTAGATATTATATATTTAAAATCAGTTGCTATAAAGAAAAATTCATACCTTACATTTGATTTCTTTGGACACTAGCAAAAATCATCAAAAGAGTAGGTAAAAAGGTATTCCCATTTTGAATCTCTTTTAACTACAACATTCAATGGTTTACCATTTTATCTTAACAGAGGAAACAACTTCATTACTGAGGGTTATATGTAATATTTGTTTATATAAAAAAGAAAATTCTGATTTTATTAAGTTCTTTAAAGGTACAGCATTAACAATCAGAGATTTGTATCTCCTAAGTGAACCAAATAATACATTCACAAAAAGGAGTTCTATCCTTGACCAATGATAAATAGAATGGTTTGCTTTTCTTTTGTTGATTAATTTGAGTTCTCTGTAGATTCTGGTTATCAGTCCTTTGTCAGATTCATAACATGAAATACCCCATTAATCATTGGGCAGGAGACACAAAGATAACCTTCTCCAAAGAAGACAGACGAGTGGCCAGCAAATATGAAAAAATGCTCATTGTCCATGATCATCAAAGAAATGCAAATCAGAACCACCCTGAGATATCACCTAACCCCAGTAAGATTAGCCCACATCACAAGTCCCAAAGTTGCAGATGCTGACATGATTGTGGAGAGAAGGGAACACTTTTATACTGTTGGAGGGATTGCACATTAATACAGCCTGAAAGGATAGAAAATCCTCAAAGAGCTAAAAGTAGGCATTCCATTCGATCTCGCAATCCCATTATTAGATATCTACCCAGAAGAAAAAAATCATTTTATATCATAAGGACATTTGTATTAGGATGTTTATCACAGCTGAATTCACAATTGCCAAGATGTGGAATCAACCCAAATGTCCATCAGCCCATGAATGGATTAATTCACCGTGGTATATGTATATCATGGAATACTCTTCAGCCATAAAAAGATGGAGACTTCACATATTTTGTATTAACCTGGATGGAGTTGGAGAACATTTAGTAAAGTATCACAAGAATAGAAAAGCAAATATCCAGTGTACTCAATACTAATATGAAACCAGCAGATGAACAGCTATAGGCCCATACAAGAGAAAAAAACAAAACAAAACATTAAAGTAGGGGAGAGGAAAGCAGTGAAGAGAGAGGGGAAAAGGGAGAGGAAGAAGTGTGTTGTCACCTAACAAGCACAATTAGGGTACATGGCATGCCTCCTGGGTGAAGGGCTCAACTACAACTTGGACTTTACCTACCGAATGCAAACAATGTAACCTAATCATGTATACTCTCATATTAATCTGGAACTTTTTTTAAAAAATAGTTATATCCTGATATTTAACAAAAAATAAAATTGTCATTATTCTTGCTGGAAGATTAGAAGTTTCCACTTTTGTAGTAATGTACCTTTTACTACAAAGTCTCAGTCAGTGATGCATGCTAGTAACTTTACAAAGTGTAAGGCGGGAAAATGAAACATTTTGGGGTTTGTAAGTTCATCACACCTTAATATAAAATGCCTGGGTAAAATATGATTTTCATAGACATTATTTCTCAATAAAAGATTGTAAAATTTGAATTGCATTTTTCTGCTTTTCTATAGCCTGGTGTATTTAAACGGTTAATGGCTGCTGCTCAAGAACGCCCATGGCTTTGGTTGATTTATCTTGTGACAGCAGTGCTGCCAATAGCACTAATTACTTCATTCTGTTGGCCAAGAAAGGTAAAGGCAAAGAAAATCAATTTCCTTCAACTAATTTTTTTTCTATAAATTTAGCAAATCATTTTTAAAAGTAATACTATATTTTTCCATGTATAATGAGCACATTTTTGCCAAAATTTTTGAGGGAAAAATGAGGATGCACATGACACATGGCTAGTACTAATTTTTTATAAATGCTTTTAATTCTTTCATTTATGCTTAGGCATTAAAAGTATAATTCTAAAAAGCAATAATGACATCTGTATGCAAAATAATACCCTGGAATATGGTAATCAGTTTACTTGAGCTTATGACAACCTTGGAATGAAAGTATTTCAATGAAGAGCAATGTATTTCTCTATACACAGTTTCTGCAAGAGCTAGAAATCCAGCTGATATTTTTTGTTACATAAAATTTCTTATACCATAATATAGTTTTTAAAATGCTACAATTCTTTTATAAAACAAAAACCAAGTAACTAAATATAAACAAATAAAATTTGAATTATAAAATTTAAGTGAAAGATTTTTTTCATGAAAGTTTGGGCAAAAAATGTGGAGCACTTTATACACAGGAGTGCATTACACATGGAAAAATAGAGTAAGGCCAGGCCCCATTGTTCATGCCTGTAGTCCTAGCACTCTGGGAGGCTGAGGCGGTTGGATTGCTTGAGTTCAGGAGTTAGAGACAAGCCTGAGCAAGAGCGAGACCCTGTCTCTAAAAATAGCCGGGCATCGTGGTGGGCACCTGTAGTCCCATCTACTTGGGAGGCTGAGGCAAGAAAATCGCTTGAAACCCAAGAGTTTGAGGTTGCTGTGAGCTGTGACACTGTGGCATTCTACCAAGAGTGACAAAGTTTGCATTCCCACCAGCAGTATAGAAGTGTTCCCTTTTCTCCATCTCCAGTTTGAAATTTCCCTTATCACTTCTCCCACCTCCCCCCAGCAGTTTTTGTTTCTTTGTTTGTTTGGCCGGGCTGGGGTTTGAATCCACCACCTCTGGTATATGGGGCTGGCATCTTACTCCTTTGAGCCACAGGCACTGCATATTCTTTTTAGTAAAGTATCTCAAGAATGGAAGAAAAAGTATCCAGTGTACTCAGCCCTACTATGAAACTAATTTATGGCTTTCATAAGAAAGCTATAACCCAGTTATAACCTAAGAATATGGGGAAGGGGGAGAGGGAGCGGAGGGAGTGGGTTGGATGGGGGGAGGAAAGGTGATTGGTGAGATTACACCTGTGGTGCATCTTACAAAGGTACATGTGAAACTTAGTAAATGTAGAATATAAATGTCTTAACAGAATAACTAAGAAAATGCCAGGAAGGCTATGTTAACCAGTGTGATGAAAATGTGCCAAATGGTCTATAAAACCAGTGTATGGTGACCCATGATCACATTAATGTACACAGCTATGATTTAATAATAAAATAAAAGAGTGACAAAGTGAGACTCTGTCTCAAAAAAATGAAGAGAAAGAAAAATATGGTAATCTAAATTTTCTATAGTTTTTCACTGATAATTCAGTATGTGTTATCAGTTATTGCAAAATGCTTTTTAAAAATAGTGCCTTTTAATAAAAAATACTTCGTTACTACCACAGAAAACATATGAAAACACAGAGTATAAAAGAACTGACATAGGTAAACCCCAAACAAAGGGAGCACTAGAACAAGAAGTGAAGGAAGAGAAAGCAGCCCAAGAGAAGCCGGTAGACTTGGAGGAGGAGAAAAAGCAAAGTGATGGTGAAATTCTTGAAAAAGGTAAAATGATAATAGTAATTTTGATGGGGACCCGGGGTAAAGTTCATAAACACAGTATATATCTCAAAATCACTAGCTCTTGTACTTGCTCATTATCAAATTTGTACATCTGAATCTCCAAGAATACATGACGATGGCCAAGAGGATGGCCCAGTCCTCTGAGCAGCCAACCTGTTTATACTTTTTTTCTTCTAGGAAACAAGATTTAAATAGCGTTCTGTTGCTTCAGGGCCTCACAGTTATGAATCCCATTTACAGTAATCTTTCGCAAAGACTTTTCTTGCTTCTGAGAATGTAGAAGATGAGATGGAAGGTACATGTCACGGCCTCTGTGGAAGGCGAATAGATCTAAGGCAGGTGATGGCAGCAGCAAACCAACATGAAGTCTTCCAGTGGCTGCAGTTTATCAGATAGTTACCACATAGAGCGAATATTTGATTAATTTCCTGAAACGATTGCTGAACCTGTATGCCTCCCACTTGTATTAAACTCTTAAAGATGTTAGAACTAAAGCCACTTTTTGGTGACTCTCTACTCCTTATGCGTACTGAGGAAGAAATAAAACTGGTGATTTGCACAGTGTCCCAAGCCAAATTCCAGATTGAGCTTTTTACAACTTGAATTATGTCTTGAAGCACTATTTTTAACTTAGTTGAGGAAACAGTTGACATAACACATGTGTATGTACATATCTATATTTTTGAGAGTATATATACACTTACAGGTGAGGTTGTACAATTAAGTTTGAGAACTCATCTTAGAAAAAGTGCTGCATACCTCATTGCTGAATATCACTATGGTCACCTTCCAAGTGCTCCCCCAAGAAGCTATGCACCAGTGCCAATGCCTAGACCACCCTTTAAAACACTTTTTCTAAGACAATTTCACAAACTTAATTGTCCAACCTCATATATTTACATGCATATGTAAACTGTGTATGTGTGTAGTACGTATATGTGTATGTGTTTATCAGATACCTGAAACAAATTCTTCAGTTTGGAAATTCTCGTAGCCTTATTCTTGTAACTTCATAGTGCTTAGTATATTGATGTGTTGTTCAGCCTTCTTTAGAGGGCATTTATTGGAATGCTTATATTGGAATATTTAAATATCAGAAGGGTCTTTTTATAGGAAGTACTTTCACCTATTCATGTAGTCACACATCATGAATGTGGAAATACATGAGAGAGGGAGAGAGAAAGGTAAAGATGATGAGTTTTCAAGCTTGCTTCTCCCAAACCCCATTCTGGGCGAGGGGGTAGGAGTATTTACTTTATATAGCTCCTGGATCTGTTTTGCTTTTGGTAATGATAGTGATGAAGTTGGAGATTTGACTAAGTGAAATACAAAGGAGGGCTAGTGACTAAAAAATTGCCTGACAATGGCCACAAAGAACCAGCACAAATAAATAGCATATTGAAAATAAACGATCACCAAAAATTAAGGGAAGTATTCCCAAGACATGAACATAGAGACAATGATAGCTTTGGGTTTGTTTGTTTGTTTTTCCACATAAACATGTACATACAGACTTAATACTTAAAAATTCTTTAAACCTTCCCCTTAACTCAAATATGATTTATTTATAAAATGTGATAAAATTAGTCTTTATGATTAATATTTTTAAATTTTGAACAGAAGAAATTGCTTGTAAATATTGGAATTTAAATAAATCCCTTATATTGTATTTAATACTTTTCACTAGCAAAATATAATTCTTTGAGGCTTTGCCTTTAATAAAAATCTGTATTTTAGAAGAGGAAGGTGAACCGGAGGAAAAGAGTGAAGAAGAAGCTGAAATCATAGAAGCTCGAGAAGAAGGTAATAAATCAAATAAGTCTGGATCAGAGGATGAGGTAAGCAACATTTTAACAGAAAATAAACTAGTTTCTATGTATCGTTGTTCCCCATTAAAAAGTTATTTCAATAAAAGCACTCTGGTATAAAGGAGTTTTGCCATTTCTCTCAGCTTTTGTAAGAGCTTCTGTATTGTTTCTTAAACATATTTATAAGGAAGGCAAGAAAAAACTATACTTTATATTGTCTTAATTCCTAATAGAACAGTGTAGAGTAAACTTGTGATTTACAAAACATAAAGATATAACTGCATCTGTAAAAAAATTATAATTTTATCCTTCTATTGAAGGGTAATATAAATATATTTGAATATTTCCAAGGTAATAGTCATTATTATAGTGCTCTAAACAGATGTTGAAAAAACATTCTTATTGTCCTAATATTTTACTATCACATTTTGAAATATTTGATTCATTGGGTAGTTGAGTACTATCTACCTGATCTGGTGTTTTTTCCCAATATTTAAAGGACTAGAGGGTTATTTGCCCTATTAACTGGATATGTGTACCCATTTTTGAATCCTGATATAAAAGAGAAATTTCTACAATGTCTTTTTTAGTCAATTATTACAGAATCATAAATAATGCAGAGCATAATTTACAGCCAGATCTTTCCTTTTTTTTTAGCCCAGCATAAACCCAAACCTGTGTTCTCTTTTTCTCTATCTCTTTACAAGCTGCATCACCTCACCCTACAGAGTCCCCATCCTAACACATTGCATTCTAACTGGGTAAAAGTACAGGTCTGCCTGGCTCATTGCATGTAATGAAATAAATTTTCTATTATATCTATTGGAGGAAATCTTCCAAATAAATTAATTATTGTTATTTAAGTGTTTCCTAAATTTTATTCAGTACACATGTCTGGTTACTGGTATTAACTCTCTTGTGAATTTTTAAAAGGACTTTGTGGGATCAGGGTATCATTATCTAGTGTGAATATCTATATTTAGGGAGAGCTGAGGGATGGAAATTTCTGACAGCAGACTTTTAATACTTAATAATACTTGGAGTCATTTACTTGAGTATGTATTCTGTGTACGTTTTGCTTCACAAAAACATTTTGTGTACCTTTAAAAATATCCAATTCCATCTTTTCCACTCTTTTAGACTTCTTATGTATATTCATCAGTGAGCTAAAATAAGTCAATTTTTACATATTATAACCTCAAGAAATGCCTTTATTTTTATGCCATATCATACCTTCATTGTAACATCTGATTGATAGAACATGTAAGAGAAGAAATTCATTATTTACCACTATCTACTAGTTACATGTTATACTAGAATAAAATTTTCGTACTTTTTTCTAGATGAAAGAAGCAGATGAGAGTGCAGGATCTGGAGATGGGCCAATAAAGTCAGTACGCAAAAGAAGAGTGCGAAAGGACTGAACTATTGTCAAGTATTTGTGTTTCCTGAGAAAGATATTTGGCATTCTAAAGTCAGTGTGCCAGAACTGAACTTGAATCAACCTGCACATCTGTTTCTAATATCTAGCAACGTTATTCTTTCAGCATTTATTTTAGTCTTTCTTTTCAGGGAAAGAAAAAGTAACTTTAAAGTTGCCTGGTCTTTGAATTTAAAATAAAAGTGGCATGTTACATATCAGATTTAAGAGATTATTATCATTAGAAGTTAAACAGTTAGAAGTTTGGAGATAGTTTTGTTTGTACAGAGCAAAATAACATGTAGAAGCTTCACTGCTATTGAAAAAATCAGTTATTGGAATTCCCACTTTAAATGGCTCTACTGCATTATAACTGGCAGTTCTATAATAAAAACGAGAGTGTGTTCTATTGTGCAGAGCTAAATGAAATAAAGTTTCTGTATGGTTGTTTGATTCTATCAACAATTGACAGTGTTATATGTGACCTGAATTTACCCCAGTTGATGTCACATTATGATTATGGTCAGTTTTTCACTAACACCCTAAAATTCCTTTAAAGAGGTGTCTTGTTGACAAGTCAGCAAAACAAAATGTCTAAGTGTTATTCATAGAATCACTGGATATTTTACATTTGAATACAAATAGGTCTATCAAAACAAAATGGTGTAAAAATTTTTTCAAGCTTTTATAGTTGTTTTATGCCAAAGTGGTTTACCCCATTCACAAAATTGTTTTATGCATCATTCCTCCTGAAAATAAAATATGAATTTTTTATCTCAAATTACACCCTATTTAACGGATAGATTATTATTGGGGAAACTTTAAATTACTTTTTGTATTAGATATTCTAATGACCGATGTAAAGTCATCATGCTTTATATTTCTATCTTGCTTTTTCCTGAAAAATTCAAATCTGTTTTTAAGTCTGTTTTCTCTTCTAGCTTCAAAGCTGCCTCTGAGATGAATAGGAGAAACTGTTTTCTTTTAAAGTAGTTACCAAAGTCACTGGACTACATTACAATGGAGCTGTGTTTTTCCAGTTACAATGTTTTATTTATGAACTTTCTGAGTAACAGGTTTAGACTCTTTGGGAGGTGTTGAGACCACAGAACTACTTGAATACTAAGTATCTAAAGAACTTTAGTTGGGTAAGGTTTTTGGATTGCTTTATAAACATACACACTGGATCCTTGGACAAGCCCCACATTAAGTTACCATACAATATCTTCCCCAGTAGTTACATTTTGAACTTATGTATGAGGAAAATGTTTCTAGCTTCTGCTTTTGCTAAAGGAAGCAAAACATAGCCAGTACTATTCACTCCCTATTTCAAAGAGTGAATTGAAAATGAAAATAAGTGCTTTATTCTGTTGCTATGTTCTGAGCGTTCATAAATGGGTGGTAGTTAACCATACTTTGTACTTCTCTAATACTAACTGAACTGAACACATCTTGCAAGGACCTCTCTTGCTTTGCATTTGAGATGTCCAGATGTACTAGACATATTGAATAATTCTGGATGAGGATGTTTCTGAAAGTAAACTACTACTTCAGTAGATAAAATTCTTTCTTAAAGAAAACTTCATGCCTGACAAGGGTCTTGTATGTGAACACTTTTTTTTAAGACTAAACTTTAACATTTGGTGAACTCCATAAGATTGCAGCGGTAAAAGGTGAGCAACAAATTTTGCCAAATCACTGCTAGTTCCTGTGCACACATTCCTTTGTGGATGTACCATGACTGATAGGTTTAATCAAAACTTAAACTCTAATGAATAACCTGGAGTAGAAAAAAGGATGGAATCTTTTGTAATAATCAAATGGCTTTTTCGTTTTACTGCTTTCTGACTTTCTTAAAATGACTTAAATTTTATCCTTTTCTCTAATAAAGAAGGAAAACGAATATGTTTTGCCTTATTTGAATTGGCCTTTCTTGAAGCTTTTTAACTTGACCAGGCTAAAGTAATTTCCCTTTTCTTGACTATTTTTTCCAGATAGCCTTGATTCCACTGATCCTTACTTTTAGGAAACACCACGTTACTGGAATTAGTAGTCTTCCTGAAGGGTCAGTCCCTGTTTGGATAAGGCACATGTTAAAATGAACCACACTAATTTATCCTACTTTAACAATGTAGAATTCTACTCCAAAAGTGGTTTTGTATTCAGTGAAAGCTATGCAGAATGGTTAAAACATAAACATATTATACCCTCGGCATCTGTGAGCAGTGTTTGCTCCTTTCTCAATTATGGTCATATGTTTTAACTTTAGCAGGATTTAGAAATGAAATATCAGATGGCTAAAGTAAAATAACTACTTAAATCTTTTATACCAATAATTTATGAAAACATAATGTCATTTCTACCTGGAGTATATTGTTCCTATGTATTTCCATAGTATAATATCTGGAAACAAAAATTGTCCCTTATCTGACAGGTCAGTTGAGGCAGGTTGATGGGAGAGAAAATGCTTTTGAAAGTACATTTGGAGTTTTTCCAACTTTTTCCTAGGATTCTTGTAGTTTTCTGCCTTATGCTTAAGTCTTTTATCCATTGTGAATTAATTTTTGTGAGTGGTAAGAGGTGCACATCCTGTTTCAGTCTTTTACATGTGGCTACCCAGTTTTCCCAGCACCATTTATCAAATGGGGATTCTTTTCCCCAGTGTATGTTTTTATCTGTTTTGTCAAAAATCAGATGAGAATGTGAGGATGATTTCATCTCTGGGTTCTCTGTTCTGATCCATAGGTCTATGTCTCAGTTTTTATGCCAGTACCACACTGTTTTGGTTACTATAACCTTGTAGTATAGCTTAAAATCTGGTAAAGTGATGCCTCCCACTTTATTCTTATTATGTAAGGTTACACTGGCTATTTGGGGTCTTTTATGGTTCTGTACAAAGTATAGAACTATTTTTTCTATATCTGAAAAGCATGGCCTTGGTATTTCAATGGGAATTGCATTGAATCCATAAGTCTCTTTGGATAGGATAGCCATTTAAACAGTGTTGACTCTGCCAATCCATAAGCATAATACATTTTCCCTCTGTTTATAGCCTCTGCAGTATCTTTCTTCAGTGTTTCATAATTCTCCCTATAGAGGTCTTTCACATTCTTTGTTAAGAATATACCTAGGTATTTTATTTTCTTTGTCACTACTGTGAAAGGTAGTGTGTCTTTGATTCTCAGCTTGGCTGTTGTTGGCATATATGAAAGCTACTGATTGGTGTGCATTGATTTTGTAACCTGAGACTTTGCTGAATTTATCAATTTCAGAAGTCTCTCAATTGAATCTTTGGGGGTTTCTAGATATAAGATCCTACCATTTGACCAAGAAATCCCACTTCTGGGTATATACTCAAAGGAAAAACAGTCATTTTATAAAAAGGACACCTGCACTTGAATGTTTAGAGCAGCACAATTCATAATCACAAAGATGTGGAAACAACCCAAGTGCCCAGCAATACACGAATGGATTAATAAAATGTGATATATGCATACCATGGAGTACCACTCAGCCATGAAAAAAAATGGTGATCTAGTATCTCGGTGACAACCTGGGTGGAACTAGAAACCATTTTTCTAAGTGAAACATCACAAGAATGGAGAAACAAACACATGTTCTTAATACCAAGTTAGAACTAATCAATCAACACTTAGGTGAAAATGGAGCTGGGGGAGAGGTGGAGGGACTGGGCAAATCCACACCTACTAGGTTCAGTACACACTATCTTAATGAAGGGCACACTTATAACTTTGACTCAATCTATACAAAACCCCAAAATACATAAACAAAACATGTACCCCTAGTATTATGAAATATAAACTAAAAAGAATATGCATTTGGAGCTTGTCTCTAGACATCCAAATGCATGGAAGAGTAAGTAGTTACAAAGAGGATGGGCAGCAGGATAACTGGAATATGAATCTTTTAACTCCTGACATAGTATCACATTTTGTGTTTGTTAAATGAATACTCATTTTGATAATATTTGGGGATTTTTCAAGTTTTAATAGCTTAGACTAAATATTTAGTAAGCCATCTATACGTAATGTTTAAAATTTAAAACAAGATAAATACATTATACAATTATAATGAAGGTTCTACTTTAGCTTCTGTCACCTCTCCTCAACTCCCCTCTCGACTGTTAGGTCCTAAGGCTAACATTAAAGTCCTTGTTATAGTGAATCTGTCTTTTAAATACCCTTATTCTCTGACATTAAGTGAAATAAACTGTAGCTGATTTTGCAGATGGAGTAATGAGAAGCAGGTAAGTCATTCTCTTCTAGTTCTTAACCTTCCGTGTAATTGTATTCTCTGTTCTTTCATGACTTGTAAGTGGCCTTAACTCATCTTGTGTTCAGTGGTAATAATTTTGGTTATATCCACATTGAAGAATTATCTGATGACAACCACCAGGGAATGTTAACTCAAGATAGGGAAAAACAAAATTATTAACCCATGTAAAGAATGGCTTTACATTCTGTTAAGATCAATAAAGATCACTTTTGATTTGCCTTGGACAACAAAATTAATTTTAGATTCTATAATTCAACTCTCATTTTTTAGAAAAGGAACTAGATCACAGGGCATAGTAACAGGAATAGAGATGTGACGTTATTAACTGGTTGGAACTAAGTGTTTACATTATTTTGTTTACTTTTCTATAAAAGGATTTTTTACAAGTTCAAAAACCTCTGAAAATTGGAAGTTTGTTTTCATCATTTTGGCACCAAAATCCGTTTGGCAGTCAAACCTGACCCCCCAACAAGGTTTTATATGTGTAGTCTGTTTTCCACTTCAATACTCATATTTTGCTACAGTGCTGCAGAAATGTTAGTGTATTTGATTACAGGTGCTTCCTCAAACCAGTTATGTATCATATTACTTTATAAAATCTGAAAAATTCCAAATTCTGAAACATCTGGTCCTACAAGTTCCGGATAAGGAATTGTGATCTGTAGTAACTTGCTACAGTTAAGTCTAAAAGGAATAAAAAGTAGATACATTTCAGATGGCATAGCAGTGAGGGAAGTCCTACGGGGGAAGCTTGGGAAAAGGGGGTGTGTTAGTCTTTTGGGGCTGCTATGACCAAATACAATCTGGGTGGTTTATAAAAAAATTATTTCTCACAGTTCTGGAGGCTGGAGGTCTGGATCAGGGTGGCAGTATAGTCGCATTTGGTGAGGGCCATCTTCCGAATCAGTCTGCCATCTTCTCGCTATACCCTCACATGGGAAAGAGAACTCTCGGGTCTCCTTCTTTAAGGGCACTAATCCCATTCATAGGGTCTTCATCCTCATTTCCCAAAGTCCTCACCTCCCAATTACATCACACTGGGGTTAGGATTTGAACATCTGAATTTTGGGAGGATGCATTTAGACCGAAACAAAGGAGTATGCTGATTTTCCCTGCCAATTATCATTCCACCAGCATGTAGAGGTAGAAAGTATTAAAGAAAAATCATTCTGACATTTGTTATAATGGCAAGAAAGACTTTATTCAGGACCATAGGTGTTAAGACTAGCATGACAGGGGAAATAAACCTGCTCAACTCATAGTACTACAGCAAAGACAATGGGGGGGGGGTGTTTAGTCATGGCAAGGTGAGGGGGACAGTGGATGGAAAATTGCTAAGTGGATGCATCAGTAGTAGGGTATTTCTTGCTAAAGTTTTCTGCTGAAGGCAGGTCAGGTTGATCAGATATCAAAGGTAGGGGCTCAGGAATGTGATCAGCTACAGAGGATGATCAAAGTAATATCTCATCTTGAAAACTGATTTAGTGGATTCTTGCTTAAAAATGGAGTAGGCATGCCATAGACAGGACTCAAATAAGGCCTTGTTGAAAAGAGGGCTCAGAGTTGGACACAGTCCCTATGCAGTTTACCATTTATATTTCTAATGCAGAAATTGATGACATCCTGAAGGTACCACAAAGACAGAAAGTGTACATTACTGGTTTACCATTAGCATGACAGGCAGGGAGTATATTTCAATGTTTTGTTACTAGGCTGATAGCTTCAGGTGTAGCAGTTGGAAAAGGCCAGAATGTTAAATAAATTGGCTGTTTCACAGTGCTTTTAGCAAGGTGTCAAAAATAAAAACTACCAGTTTCCAATCATAGATGGAAGGGAATAAAGAAAGTTCAGATGCTAGGAACTTCACGAAATTTAAAAAGCCAATTATTTCTAAACCGTGAATAGAAAGGGTTCAAAATTATTTTTGAGGTGTGGAAAGTAGTGGGGATGTCCATTAAGAATTCTCTACCAATTGCTAAGCCAAACAAAGAGACCCAGCTTTGAACCAATAATCTGGGTGTAGAATTCCCAGTGTCAACTATTTTCAGTTGGTCTCAGGATGGCTTCCATTAAAGAGAGGCAAGATCCTGTGGAGGTAAGAAAGCATGCTCTGAGGACTTAGTCAAGAAAAAAGCACGGCACTTCTGGCTGCAGAAGCCACAACTAAGCTTTTTTTCTCCTGGCATATACAACTAGACACATGTAGATGAAAAGGCTTGAGTTTTTGAAGGAATTGTATTACCAAAGAAATGTAGCACGGCCTTAAAATGATGGGCACCAAGCTCAAACCAACACCTGTGAAAGAAGTGGACTGTCACCAACCCCCTGTGGAACAAATGCTCCCAGGCTCTACTTCAGATGTAGCCAGGGGGAAAAAATGGGTAGGAAATAACTGTCCAGAGGAGAACCATGAAGTCCCTTGGAAAGATCAGAATTGGCATCTAATCAAAGAACTTCACTATTAAGGACAAAATCTTTACAAAGTCTCCCAAGAGCATTCCATAATTGCTTTGAATCTGAGTAAACCTTTCCCTTCATTCCACAAATTGAGAGGCTTTTTTTCTTTTTTTTTTGCTATCCTGTCCCCACTACATTATAAATGGGCAGGAGCAAGAATAACAGCAAATGTGCCCAACAGTTTAGAGGTTATAAGACTATAACAAGCCACATCCAAACTGACAAACCTCAAAAGAGATCTTAGATCCTGGATTTTGAGCTGTTAGTAACTGGATGAGAGGCTGAGAATGATCCATGTGAGGTAAGAAGGCTGTGCAGAGATACTTAGGTGGCTGAGGCTGCTATTAGCCACTAAAATCCTTTATCTGCTTCCATAGTACCATCGTTGTAGCTGGAATATAGCTGCTCAATCAGGGTCTACATTTTTCAGCTATTTTTGTACTGAGTCTCCACACCATGGGAACATGAGAGATAATGAGCCACTTCTAGGCCCGGCACATAAAACTTTGAATGTATTCTGTGTTCTTTTTCTTCAAGTTAGAATAACAAGAGTGAGTTGGAAGCCATGGTTGAAATCAGCAGAACCATTATTACCCCAAGTCAGTATTGTGTGGAACAAAGCCTACCAGCCTACAATGCTGACTTCAGAATCACTGGCTGCGAGAGAAACTCCTGTGTTATTTACACTCTTTCCCACTGGGGCTCTTACTGTGGTAGCTTAGCCTATGCTAAAACATCTAACTTCCTTTTCCCTGGAAATCTTGGATCCTTTTCTTTCAATGCTGTGCTTTTATGTTTTAATGTATAATATCTTATTAATATTTGTATTGATAACCTGTAATATCTGTGTTAATGAAAATATTATTCCCCTAAATACTAACTGGGTACTTAAGTAAGATAAGCTATCTATTCTGTGGCACTGAACAACCATGGATATACAACTACACCTATATTATCCCACGTACTTAGGCAACTACATCAAAACACACACAATCTTTGAAACAGCTTTTTATTAAACAGCAAAGCAGAATTGCAACACAATATAAATGTATGTAAATAGGGTCACAAAAGGGATACAAAATGTTTGCAGTGTCACTAGAGCTAGTCATTCATCAACTTTTATACCAATGCATAAG